>JAULBR010113786.1:0-10062 GCA_032355825.1 Melanodrymia aurantiaca
GCAGATAGTGATGTCTTGATTAACCCACCTTCACGTCTTCCTAACAATCCAGTTGGCTGCAGCATGTGGTGGATAACTCACATAGCACACCTGTTTACATACGACGCCATTGGCAATGTTAAAACACTGGTTAGTAATCTAATACACCAAATCTATGATGGAATGGAAATGAAGTGAACCATTTTAAGTGCTTTTATTAACCAAAGGTTCAAGCAACCCCGCCTTGGACACAGTAGGCCATAAAGTTTAATGTCAAGGCTAGATGGAATGGTCTTATACCAAGTAATTGTACTAAAACTTGTAGGGTTGTAGGGTAAGTTGAGAGATATTATAGACTAAATTTTGGGTTCTGCTTACTGACTTATTATTCTTTGGAGTGTGTAAAGGACAGATTTGCAACATTATTCTGTTTAAAAGTATGATTGTAGTTTTGTATAGTATTTCTTTACATGCAATACCTTGGAAAACATTAGGACCAGCAAATTAAACTTATTTTGATAGGATCCGGTTTTAGCAGGTTTCACTATACAATGCCTTTTTGTGTGGTTTTGTTCCTCTTTTAAAATGGTTTGCTATGTTATGTTGATTTAATTTACAGGAGCCTGTCAACTGCAACTACCTCATTGTTAAGAATACTGTGCAGAAAACACTTTCTCAGGTAAGGTACCACTACTGCTATGTTAAAACACTTTATTAAAATTACTTATTATAATCATACCCAATAGATTATGTTATCCTTCAAGCTCATGACATCGTGGCGTAACTCTGTCTATGTGAACATGAGTGGTTTTTTTTCGCTGCTACGTAAGAAGATGACCCAATTCAATGTCTTTATAACTATCTAAGTTTACTAAGATACTAAATGCATTTTATAGCCATCTTCACATTTGAATTATTGATTATCTGTCCCTCATAAAATAATTATTGCAAGTTCTACGAACTGATGATATTAATTTCACTTGGGACAGATCAGCTATTCACATTATATATTTGTAAGTTTTTGTCTATTTATTATTCCAGAACTCGTTGACGGAAGCTGAGCTTCGTTGTGTTCTCCATTGCTGCCTTTCGCTGTCCAAGATCTGGGAACCAGACACCACGCTGATAGTGCAGCTCTGGGAATACTTCTTCCGTAGACTGGTTTGTCTTTTTTATCATTAGATGATACTGACAGGGCTTATCCTGACGGTAGCTAAATTAGCCAATGGCAAATTTTTTACAAGTTTGGTTCAAAATTTTAAAAATTGGGTAATAATATTTTGTATAAATTAGCCACTTTAAAAAAAAATTCTTAGTATTACCCGAATGTTTTTTAAATTGGCTAAAAGCAAATATTGTCCAGAGTGAGCCCGGACTGATTTAAGCGTTACAAATCTTAATTATATATATGAAAAACAAATTTAGGTATGATTTGTATGTGTGATAAGTTACGTTTGTTTGTTTTTTTCTTCAGAATAACACTTTTCAGTTGTCTGGAGGAAATGTAGAAGGTCTTGCATCAGTTGGGTAATATTACTTTTATATCACACTCTAGTAGTGGTTGTAAATAACATTAAGTAATAATTTGCTTGCTATTCTTTCCTATTTGATTTGCATTTTCGAATGTTAAAAAACAGGAATTTCTTGTTATACAACATAAAAGTATTTTTATATCCGAGTGGTGGACAGGGCAAAGCTTAAACACATTGTTTTACAATTATCAAATTGTTGAATGCTTTTTCTTGAATGATAGCAGAATAGTAAACAAATGGATGATATAAGATTTAATGTATACATTAAATATATGTACATATATATATCAGCTATGATTACATGTTTTATGACATTACCTAGTAAGAGCTAATTAATGTAAATTGGAAACGATTATTATGCTGCAGTGTATACACCTGTGACACCATTTATATTAAATCCTTTATAATAGTTATTCATATAAGATCTATATGTCTGAAATAAGTAGTTATACTGATTTTACTTCAATTTCTGTTTCAGTAAAAGTACTCATTTTCTGTTGGATCAATGCAAGAAATGGAGCTCAAACCAAGAAGAAGGGTAAATGTCTGCCATTTAAAAGATGCTTTTCTACTTATCAAATTGGAGTAGCAGGTTTTTGTCTATCATACTAACACTAATTTCTGTCCTGGACACTGTCAAGACAGCTGGGCTGCATAACCATCACTGACATGCTTGAACCTCAAGCGGATGCAAGCACGTGTACAAGTTATAACTAACTAGCCTTACTTTCATGTCTAACTGCAATTAAACAAGGGCCATACCTAGCTTTATTAATTGGGATATGTAATTGTAAATATGCAGAGATAACATATCATTCTTCTCTATTATTTCATTTAATGAAATTATCTCTATGTATTTATAATCAATAAAATATTACTAACATATTATTTGTACATAATCATATCATTCGAGTTTAATATATATAATTGTTTATTATGTAAATATGTTCCTGATATTTATCTTGTTTTTGGAGAGCACCTGTATAGGCTATAGATGCCTGTTGTGAAATCCTATTGATTTATCAATATAAAATTTCTAAAATGCAAATTTTCTTATTTTTGCAACGTGTAAACTAGTCATTTAATGGTATATTTATATTTGTTATGCTTGTTTTCTGTGTTATAATATTTTAAAGATTAATCAAATGTTTTCTATTTTGTAACAGGATTAAAAAAGAAAATAGTTTTTACTTATTTCTACGTCTACTGGGATGGCAGTTGTCTAGATTGGTCAAAGATGGGTCATTTCAGGAATGGAGGCAGATCAAAGGAAGGTAGCTATTCATAAACAGCTAGATTATTATTTGTGTACATTATATGATCATTCTTTATGTGATTCATATATAAAGAATAAAGAATTGATTGATTGATATCTTCAGTGGAATTCTTTATCATTTCAATTTAAACAGTTTTTAGGCTAATCCTAAGATGCTATCCCAATTACGTTGCGCTGTAGTTTACTATATTGATGACAAATATAAATAGGTACATACTGATGACAATAGCTAGTTGACAATACTCCATTTTTGTACAGTGCACTAACAATTGATAAATATTTTCAGATTTTTTTCGAAGTTTCATCAGCGACGAATGCAGGAATTGACAGAGATTGGTCTTCAAAACTTCACCTGTTTATTTCTAACTCTTGCCCTAACTGTTGAGTTGGAGGATGTTGTAAGTATATGATTATATATGACAAACCACAGAACAGAACTTTATTTCGTTCCGGCTGTCGCCTCTATTAAGCCTGTCCCTGTATCTGAGACAAGTCGGTGTAAATTGTTTTAGAAGCTGTAGGTTCAGATGAAAATACGACGTATTTGATGTCATGTATGATGATGTCGTGGTATGAACATATATTTTTTTGATAGGGAAATACACAATTTTTAACCAAAACATATTTTAGACAGCTTCTTCATGTTAAATTAAATATAAGTGAAATGAAACCTAAAGTCAGTTTTGTATCAGATTATTACATCCAAACAGTAATTCTGCTGCAAACTTTCTTTATCAAGCAGAAAAATCATGAAGCATTGCCGTATCGAAATCATAAGACCAAACAATATATACAGTTTGCCAAATTGTTAGAGGGGTAGGAGTTGTTATATCATGGAGTATTTCTTTCTTCTGGTAGTTTTTACTATTGACTGGCTGGGAGAGAGGAGTACATGTAGTATATTTCCTTAAATAGCTCTTAATATTTCTGTACATTTTTTCAAGGCAAACAAGCTGTGCTGTTTCTACGATATGGTGGAGTTTGGTGACGCTGCTATCCACAAGAGATCGGTTGTGTGGCGCGGTGGACTAGCACTGGCTCAGGTTTATGTGGAGAAAGGCATGGACATGGCGTTTGTATCAGACAAACTTGTTAACTCATTCAATTCTGTCTGCCAGTAAGTTTATTTCACTATTTTCACTGTCATAAGGCTTTCATATTTAAAAATAATATCATTATGTCATCCACTTGAAATGTAGTCAATTGTCAAGTTCTTTATTAACCTCTATTAGTTTTTGCCTCTTGTTTTAAATGGAGCGGGACATAACTCCGTGCAAGAACATCCGACTGAGACTCGATGGGTTGAAGGATCTATCCTCCTCCGGGAACCCGTTGGGTTATTTTCCATTCCAACCAGTGATCCACAACGGGTCTATCAAAGGCCTTCGTGTGCTATTCTGTCTAGGAAGGTGCACATAAAAGATCCCTTGCTGTTATTCGATGAAGTAGCCTATGGTAGCAGCGGATTTTCTCTGTGACCAAGTGTTGATATAACCTTTTGTTTGACATCCAATAACCACTGATTTATAATCAATGTGTTACAGTGGTGTCGTTAAACAAAGAAACTATCTTTTGATCATTAAAGGGAGTTCAGTGAGCCTGGATTGGATTCTGCTCAGCATCATGGCTTGTGGAGTATGATCAGTCTGTATCTCGAGGCTACACAGGACATCTTTGAAAACAGTCCACATCTGGCTTGTTCACAACACCGGCTAATTGGTGAGATCATTTTCTTCTGTTTTGGAAAAATAGGTCAAAAAGGTTTGTGCTAATTGGTGCATGGGGTACATTATTTTACTTTAATACTACAGTTTTTTTTTAGGGAAATTGATACATTGTGTTGTGCTTTTTATTGGCTTTACCGGTTAATAATATTTTCAGCCATTTTCACAGCATGACCTAGTTTTACATTGAATTCTAACAGCTAATTTGATAGTTTTTAATCCACTTCTAGTAACTACAAATACTTATTATTTCATGTACCTATATTATTTGATGCACTTGTTAAGTTTGAAAGAGATGTTTGTCTAATTAAACCCTCTACAAGTGGTATAAAGATTACAATGAAGATGTTCTGTTTCAGGTAGTGGACTTGGTTGTATTCTTCCTGTGTGCCGAGACAATGAGTTGAGGTTTATCTTGATCACTTTGCACGCCGTTTTCTCCACTTTCAGGTACATTGTAGTTTTATCATATCACAGGTCACCTTATTGTCATGCATTTACTCACTTTCCTTGTCAGATTCGATTTTAAACATTGTAAGATAAATAGTCTCCAATGGCCACTGATCTAGCATGGGTGCAGCCTCGACACTGGGTCTCGACCTTTGAGGGCGGACCGTGCACATGGGGAGAGGTGCCTGAACCTTGAGTGGACAGGGGCATCCTCGACAAAACCTTGACTGACTGACTCACTGATCTATTATTCTCTATATCCTTATTCCAACAACAAAACTAATTTTCTATGCCAATAGGCCGAGTTACGTAGATACACATCATTATATAATGACGTAAATTTTATCATTTGCATTTGAAATTTTAGAAGCGAGCTCTTGAAAGTTGAAAGTTGTCATGGCGACAAACACAAAGCACAATTAAAGTCCTTGGAACTTCAATACATGGGTAAGACCGCCAGTGTGCTGGTTAATAACTACATGATTTTATTTCTGATTATTGAAGTCTTTCTATCTTGTTCATTCTTGGTAAGACAGTATTTTGTAAACTTGTGTCTTTAAGACATGCAATAAAATATTTAAATCACAGCATGTACATTGCCATGATTCTGATCTCTAAACATTGACATGTTATTTGACTGTTGACAAACAGAACATTCAAAAAGATTTCCCAGTTAACAGTCACATTTAGTGGGGTTTTTTTACTCGAGTCCTCTAAAATCCTGTTTGCCATTTTGAATTTTACATAAGTCTTGTAATATTACATGTAAGGTCTGTCTGCCATTTTGTTGTCTAGGCAAGTCCTGTAACATCCTGTTTATGAAAACACATTTTCTATTCCACATGATCATTTCAACATACATATTGTACTGGCTGTCTCAGAGATACCAAAAGAAAATAAGAAGAAGTTATAAACCATAATTTTTTACCCCTGTGTTGTTAAAACCGTAACGGTTGATGTCTGTTGTCTTTTCAGCATTAAACACTGTTGTGTGGAACCACATATATCCGTTTATGAAGGAACATGCAACAACTCTGACCCCGTCCATATGTCTGGCTCATCTTGCTGCTGTTATCTGTCTTCTCTGCAAACACTTGTAAGTTCTAATTATTTATAGTCGTTGCCGCATTAGCATTTGTGAGCTTTTTGTATCAGAAAGCATCTAAGAAATTAGTTTTAATGAAGAAAATGTTTTGTTTTCAGTTCGAGCCTCCAGTCGCCCACAACTAGCTTTAAATCTGTTTTCCAGTATTTTGCTGGTGGGGATGGTGTCAACGTTGTGTGAGTATTTCTATATTCATCTTTTAACTTTTAACTGGACATTGATTCTAAAAATATTCTGATGACTTTGTAATAATTGTATCTCATTTTTAGGGCAAAGTATTGTAATTAATAAAGTGAAGGGTTTATCAATTCATATTTAAGATGCAAGTATATTTTGTCATGTTAAAGCTATTGACATTTGGATGTCTGCACAAACATTTTACCAAATGTGAGGGAGAACAGTCTTGAGCGACCACCTACTGGAGTAACAAAAAATGGCATCTTGAGACAGGCGACTGCTTAATACAGGTGCCTGCTGAAGCAGGTTTGACTGTATATAGCCAAATGTGACTGTTATACATGCTTTCCTTGCAGGTTATTTAAACCATGAACATACTAAGTGTGCAATGAGGCTAGTAAAACTTATGCTCGTATGTCTAAATATTGCATCTGTTTACAGGATTTCGTGCCATTTCCTGGCACAGATTGTCGGAGAGGAATATGTTTTGAAGTGGATGCTGGCGAACATGCAAGGGATACAAGTACAGCTCATCCAGTCCTGGTACAGATGTGTCATGTTGATCCCAGCTTCCTTCCCAGAGATCCACAACCTCACCCGGTCAGTACCGGACTAAACATGATAACATTGTTGTAGCTCTTATGACGTCGTACCTTTGAGACCAAATATTGCAAGAGTTCATCTCCATTTAATTTTTGTTACTACTCACCCTAATTAGACATTGAATGAAAAAAGGATAAAATTAGATTAGATAGGGTTACCCTAAACACATGTAATTTTTTGGGCCGAATATTATCATTAACTAAAGTAGTGACAAACAAAAGAAATAAAAATTAATTTATTAAGAATGTTTTTATTGTATTTTAGAACAATCATGACACTTCCTGAAGTTGAAGAAGTCTTTTCATCAGCAAACATCAACCCTCCAACCGATTTACAACTCGCACCCAAAATCTTTCTCAAAACATTAGGAAAACTTTACTTCAGATGTGAGGTAGGTGGTTTGTTTTTATAAAGTTAAAATATAAAGTTTTGTTTGTTTAACAACACACCTGGAACACATTCATTTGACCACAGAGGAAATGCTCTGCCGCCATATGGGCTACTCTTTGAATAACAGCAAAGTTTTTGTACTTCAGATTATTCTAGAATGATGCAATTATATTCCAGGCTAAGTATCATCAGAAAGAAATATTACTAAAGTATAATTTGAATTTCTTTTTATATATTTTCAAAATGCAATTATATTCCAAGTATTATCAGAAAAGAAATATTAATAAAACATATTTTGATGCTTTTTTTTATTGTTTTGAAAACTTGGATACACGTTAAAAGTTTCTATTTTATTTTCAGAACTTTAAAGAAAAGATGGTTCTTAGGGATAAGGTGATGAATTATTTCATGAATGTTCCAAAACAGATAACTCCAGTTCTGAGAGTTATGGGCCCAACAGAAACACTGACAAGCATGTATACAGCTGTTGGATACCTCGTCAAGTACTGTGCACCCATGCTGTATGTGCAGGTAATTAACACATTCATTATGTTTGGAGTGAGTGCCATTGCATTTCCTATTTGGAACAATACTCACAGACAACAAACACATTTCTCAAACAGTTACTTAGATTTGCTTCATATGTATCTCCCAAATGTATTTGTGAAATCATAGGGCATTATCTCTTTTATTTTAACAACTATGGACGTTTATCCGAGGTCACTACTTCACAAAAGCATTAAAAAAAAATTGTTTGTATCATTCTACTAAATTTACTCAAATTATATTGTAAACTAATAATGAATGTATTGGTTAAAATTTTAATGACCTTGTATTGCTGGACAGCAGGTGCATGGCAAGTTCAACCACGATTATGACGTTGAACTTTGCAAAGAATTTCTCACTGACATAATGCCCATTTGGACCTAAGATGCCATGATGTGTCGCATATAACTAAAACCTAGACGGCCAACTAATTTTGAATGTTTTTTATAAAAATATTACTGGACAAAATTTAAAATATAGTGTTAAAAAAGAATGGCAATGATTTATTGTCTACCTCCAGCTATTGTTGACTGATTGTTTGTTTTTGATCTACTTCCAGTCGAAGACAAACTGTCCTCTACCAGCTATTCTTGACTCTATGATCGTTCCTCACTTTGTGTTCAAAACTGACAAACCCATCAGTCCCGTGTTCCTCGGAGCGGTCCGCGACAGTCTGCATCTGGTAAGACTCGGTTAAGTATTCAATAGCTTACATCAGTAACACGGAACAGCACAGATTATTTTACGGGCTATTTTTCGTTCCAGCCAGTGAAACAAGTTTGGTTTATTAAATTCTGTGTTGTGTGCTATTCTAACTATGGGATAGTGCACATAAAAGACCCCTTGCTGTTTTTCAGTAAGAATAGCCCATGAAGCGGCGACAGTGCGTTTCCTCTGAGACCATGTGTCAATTTAACCATGCGTCTCACGCTGATTTATAATCGATGTGTTTCTAGTGGCATCGTTAAATAAAACAAACTTTACTTTACTCTGACTGTGCTTCCTGTCATGTGCAGAAAAGTTCTGAGTAGGAGCGGGCATAGCTTAGTGCAAGAGTGTGCTTGAGAGTTGAAGGATCGATCCACCTCAGTGGATCCGTTAAGTTGTCTCCCATTCCAACCAGTGATCCACGACTGGTTCATCAAAGGTTGTGATGTTTGCTATCTTGTCTGTAGGAAAGTGCACATAAAAGATGAAGATCCATTGCTATTTACCTTAAAATATATATTGTAAATGACAATGTTATTAAAATGTGAGTTTTTTCTTTGTAGTTTATGATTGGCTTCTCCAAGCTTGACTACCGCAGAGACCCTTACATACAGAGAAGACTGAAGGATATCGTTTCCATATATTTGACAAGATTTTCTTTGGTAAGTTACATGTATTAAGTATTTTCTTAAGCTTTAGACTATTGGCATATGTTAAAATAGATATGTAGCATGATAATTTTAAGGCACATTTCAAAGAAAAGATTGATAATGGGAAATGGAATGAATGAATGAATGAATAGATGTTTGACATCCCAGCACAAAAAATGCATCGGCTATTGGGTGTCAGAACATGGTAAATGGACAATGGAGCCAAAAACTACTATTGTTAGTCATAAAGAAAGAAGAAAAACGAGTAATTTCTGTACATTTTGTTCAATAGATATTTGAATGCATGTAATAGCTGAATGTTTACATCGGTATTGATGGGCCTCCTTTATACATTTATTTATTTATTTATTTATTTAACTTGTCTATTTTGTGTTCATTTGTTTTGTGTCATAATTTCCAACATTACTTGCAATAAATGCCACTGCATGTGTGATATATTTTGTGTAAACAAAACATGATATCTTGATTGCTGTAGATTAACCGTAGATGTGATGTTTGTTTCAGAAATCTCAAGGCTCTTCTGTCGTTTCATCTGTGCACCCACTCGTGGTATGAATTTAAATTGTTTTGGGTCAAAGTTTAACATGTTTTCCATGCTGTCTGACATCAAAATTTGTTTTAAAGTCGGATTAAAGTTTGGTAGGTTAAAACTCTTCATCCATAGACACACCTAAAGTTGCTTATCACATTTTCAACATATTTGTTGGGATTAATGAATTGATTGATTTTTTAATGAAAAAATCAGCTATTGGGTGTCAAAATATGGTATATCTATTTTGTTAGGAATGCTAGTTTGTTAAATAAAGCTAGTTTACTCCCCAGTCATATAGAAATTTGTTTTGCAGATTTTGTATACTTTTGATTTTCTCATGTATTCGTCAATGCCTTAGATTTACTACAT
>JAULBR010113797.1:0-10061 GCA_032355825.1 Melanodrymia aurantiaca
TCTCTATCGGTAAAAAGTGATTCGAAAGACGAAATCGGAGAAGAGTAATATAGTTTTTCCTGTTAAGAATATTCATAAAATTTTCAAACACCGCACAGTCCCGAGCACAGGCCGCTCTGGTCAATGGTCCGTGTGGAATTCACTCCCGAGTGGTGGGCTGTTACATCGTATAAATATATAGTGGGGGTAACGCCAAGCTAGCTTCCGTTTTGATCGCGCTTAGACTACAATCACAGTGACGACACGCCAACAGGTTATTACGTGCATGGTTGCCATGGTTATTATGCTCTATCGTCATGAGTTATAATCACTCATATCAACCTTGTAACTATAAACTAGTAAAAAAGTAAAGTTTGTTTTATTTAAGCCACTAGAAACACATCGATTATAAATCAGCGGTTATTGCACGTCAGCCGCATGGCTATATTGACACATGGTCACAGAGGAAACCCGCTGTCGCCTCTTCATGGACTACTCTTATCGAAAAACAGCAAGTGGTCTTTTATGTGCACTATCCCATAGACAAGATAACACACACCAAGGAATTAGAAAAACCAGTCGTGTACCACTGACTGGAACGGGAAATAGTCCATAAAATGTTTTGCGCTGTAGAGGCTCGATCTCTCGACCACAGGAAGACATTCTAGCTCTGAGCTACGTCATGCTCCCGAGTTCTGAACAAGTCCAGCCCTTGCGTCCGTGACAGGAACGCAAACTGTTTGAATTAAACTGATATTCAAGGCGATTACGCACAAAGCCCATTCCATGGCATTTGTCCCTTCTGCAACGCTTTGGTTTTCATCATTTTGGTTAGTTTAGACAAACAGTATGTTGTCAGAAAAATTCAATTGCTAGGAATTTCAATTTGCAGCACAAAACAATGTATGAAATTTGATAGCATTTGCATTTATTTACAAAAGAGAATAAATTGTTGCGGACGGGGCAAATATCATGGAATCGCACACAAACAATCCGAAGACCTATCGAACGCGTTTTCCCTGAGCTCCAGTGTCCGGTTTAATGAACGTTACTTAATGCAACGATAGCGTAACGTTGTCCTAACGATTGCGCAGCCACAGTTGTGTGTATCGATAACACCGGATTCGATACTAAATTTAACCATGCACTGTGACCGCTTCATTGTCCTCAAATATTGTCATTTACGCAATCGTAGTATATAGAGAATAATACACGAGTGGCCGTTAGTGATCACTGATCTTATAACGACTGGTTTCAAAACGATTTGTAACCACGAGTTATAAGATCAGTGATCTCTAACGGACAAGAGTGTAGTATTCTATTTCTTACAAACCAAGAAAAAAACAATTTAGACAAATGAAATGAACTGCTACAACTATAATAGATTCTGTGGAAATTTGTTAAACGCGTCGCGTGACGTCATAGGCAGACACCCAGAGAAGAGAGCAGGTCACTCGGGTCGTTACCATGGAGCAGCCAATCAGAAGCCTCAAATGTTGTTCTCTAACGCCTATTACAGATGACCCGTGTGAGACCATAAATATCACATAGGGTCAATTCCAACAGGTGTGTAAGAAAAAAGATTCATTGCTGGTAATGCGAAAAATAATAATTTGTTAGGGGGATATCGGGCTCTTCTGAGACCATGTGACGAATCACCATGCGTTTGACATCCAATACGGCAATAGCTCTATTGGCGTCGTAACCTGCGTGACGGTATGCACTCTTAAACAACTGTCAAAACAGCTACAGCAGTTGGCGAAAGCGTGCATTCGTCTAAAACTCGGAATCGTTTCTTTAAACATTATAATTATACTAAAATGATGAAAACTAACGTCATTAAATTATTTGTTAGTTCTGAAGAATTATATGATAGAAAGGCTATCGGAGAAATGGAATTTTGGAGGAAATAGTAACGTAGTTAACACCGACTAAAGCTTGCCCTGTTTTACTTCAAATTTATTTGAACATATGAAGCTTTTAGAGAAATAACCAGTTCAATAGTTATTGCATTGCTTAGCTCAAATTTTTCTATTTAAATTCTGCTGGAGACATCGTCGAAAATATGTTTGCCAATCAATAAATGCACAGTGTAAACCCCATTTAATAACAAAACCCTCATTGATACTTTCGCGAACACCTGGTAACATCACTGTTTTGGCTATGATTCATTAGTATATCTCGACTTCATCATAACATCCCTTCGACACTGTCTTGTGCACGTATTTGACCATGTGCCTGTTTCTGTCATACAGATTTTAATACAGTTAACTTGTTAAACAAATTACTACTGCTACAACATAATCAGAAAATAGAACTGACCCGATAATCCCAGATTACTCTAGATGCCTGGCTACAATTATCGGCTAATATGTTACTGGGTGTTTTAGTAAAGTGTTTCTATTATCTTGTTCATCTGAGCTAATGATTTGGCTTCTGACGGAAATACCCAGCAGATCGCCTACCATTCCAATATCAATATCGTTAACCTCAATTAGGAAGCTCCTTCCTCTCTTATTGGGGTTGTAGGTCCTGGGATCGTGTAGCGCGTTGTGCCGGCGTATTGATTGTCTAAATCCACTGCCGATCCTATCTGTCAGTGGGAGAAATGTAGACAGCATAAACGAGCTAAATCAGAGCATATTGTTAACACAACCAATAGTTTAGTAATGCGTATACACAGATACACACGCACAAACACACCCTACATAAATCTAAAAAACACTTATGTGCTCAAGTGGGATTCGAACCTACTGTTCCCACTCGCATTAGACTTAACGGTCCACCACCATAACCGCTCGCCCAAACCAGTCGTTTATAACGTGTGCTGTAAAGTACTCTGTTCGAAGTCAATGTAATAATAATATTATCACCATTTCTTCAATTGCAACTGGTCTTGTTGTGCGTGCCGGTGACTTAAATCCACCAGCAGAAACACCGACCCGAAACACAAATGAGAATCGAACCTACTGCACCGGAATATGGAACCAATTGAACATACATGTACGGCAACAAATATCAGTTGCTCCATTTTTAAAATTTTATGACTGGTCGGATGGTTGCACACTCCATGGCGTTAACAAGCGATGTCTCCGTATGTACGAATCAAAGGGAAATTCCAAAATGTAAATCTGTTTTAAAACTATGATGAATTGATACAGGTGTTCACGAACAATGAGTATTCGTTGATTAGAGGGATTTGTATCAGCTATCACTGGCATAATAAATTAATAATGTGTGATTTCCCTGGAGGAGATATCACTTCATCACTTCTTATAATCTTGATTAGTCAACCGATCATTATCAGAGCTAATGGTTCACCTAGAAACGTTTGTCTTTGAGCAGAACATTGCAAATTTATATTATTAAAATTAACATTTGCTGACATCTTATTGCTTTCAATATAAATGTATATGCAATGCGTTTTTAGTAGCTTAATATGGTCCTTAGACTTTTGTTTGGCACGTGACAAATGTTTTTTGGCAAACGTACACATACAGTTACTATAACAATTTGGATATACATGTACATGTATGTATGTACATAATATTATTATAGATATTTAAACACTAACATAAAATGTGCTATAATATGTTACAAAATTAATAGCATTAGCTTCGCAAGCACGGTGGCATTCGTCTTAAAACCAGGCATTGTAGGTTTAATGGATCTAACTTCAGAAAGGACATTTCACTTTTGACTACATCGAGATACTGCTTGGTTTTAATCTGCGAAACAAGTTTCAATTAAAAAATGTAATTCAGCGTAAGATTACTAAGATGTATTCGTCATTTTTTATATAGCAATCGTCAACTAGTTTGTTTTTCCATTCTTATTTGTCCCATCACTCAATCACTGCCTGTGCGGGTCAATTACTCGCGTACTCTCCTCCATCTTGTCACACTCGCCCTCAATTTATCGAGCAATTTATATTATTAAATTATACTTTGTGATAGGCATTCTTTACCAAAACACGCAATATATCTAAAAAAGCTGTTGATGCAGATGAAATATTATGACAGTTATTGAGTCCACGTTTTATGCGCATCAAATGCCTACAGATTGAATGTCAAATATAATATTTTTATGAAATACATCTCCAGTTTCCGTGAACTTATTGACGTTGTTTTAAAGCAACTGGTTAGAGTTTCAGATGGATACAACAGGCGGGACTGTATATGGATTATGATCGGCTTTCGCAAACACTTGGTGTCATCACTGTTTAACCAACCTGTTGGGTCATTTCCCGTTCAAATTAGTGATACACGACTGGTCTAGTAAAGGTGGTGTGTGCTATCCTGTATGTGGCAAAGGGTACATAAAATATCGTTTGCTGTTATTCGATGAAGTGTAGCCTATGTGGCGGCAGCGGATTTCCTCGATATAACCGTGCGATTGACATCAAATAACCGCTGATTAATAATCAATGTGTTCCAGTGGTGTTATTAAACATACCAACTTTATCGTTATCTGTTTAATCCGTGCGGAGATGCTGGTTGATTATTTTGAACCAGTGGATTTAATTAGTTTAATGGTATGTATGCTTAACCAGTGTACTGGATGTTAATAATATTAACTTAAAGGCACACTACCTATAGTTTTAGACGTATGCGGATTGCCATCGTGTTTGCGAATCTCATGCTATTTTTAACATTATGTCTGGCTATAGTGTCCTGTACATGTGATTGCTTAGGTGTTTATATTTGTATATCAACAGATTTAATGGAGCTGAAGTTTATTTGTATCTAACCACACCTAGAAAGAGCTACAAATGGATTTCTTTTATCAATTATACATAATGCAACTGGTTTTTTTCTGCCATTTACGATCTATTCATGGATCATGGAAGTTTCGTACATAACTCAAACGATGGCTTATACTTACAATAACATCTATAATTATTAAAACCAGTATCTCATATACTTGTATAGCGTATAAAGACAGATTGTTTACAACAGAATCTTATTTTGTTCAGTTTAGTATTATCTCCATTCACATCTGATGTGATCGAAAAAGTTCTTCATTTTCTCCACTTCGCTCTCTATTTCTTGAAATAATATTTGCTGTCATCCTGAACTGTCTAATGTTTTAAAAGACGCGAAAGATCAATGGTTATCCTGTTGGGTCGCGTGTAGCAATATTTGCTCAGCCCAGGATAGTTTAACTATATTGAAAAACTATTCATTTAGTGCGTAGACTTTGTGATATTACACTTTGTCTGTCTGTCTGTCTCTCTGTCTGTCTGTATGTATGTCTGTCTGTCTGTCTGTCTGTCTGTGCCTATCTCTCTCTCTCTCTCTCTCACACACACACACACATCGTCAATCTCTCTCTCTCTCTCTCGATATCTATAGATTCTATCATATATCTATCTATCTATCTATCTATATATTATATATCTATCTATCTATCGATCGATTCATCTATCTCGTTTGAGTCAGAAGAGGTAATTGACTATTTGAAAGATAAAGATTATCTTACAAGCTTAATAATTATCGAATTCTATTAATATGGGATCATGTCTCTTTTTCGCCAGCAGCTAACAGGAAACTGATCACTAATTATTGTAGAAAAGAAACTGATCTCTAATGAGCAGTCAATACGTGTATTTAAATATAGATAAAATCTTTGTTATGCATCGCAATACCTAACATTATATGGGGAGAGCTGGAGATGAGGGGTGATCTCTAATGATCAAATGATATTTTGCTTGGTAATCAAATATTACGACATTGGTTACTCAAAATAACTTCTTAGTTTCGTTTCCTTGCACGAGCAATCCATCCGAAATAACACCATTAATCAGAGAGTAAACAAAAGTGCATTTTCTATTGATTCCTCGTACATTTCAGCGTCTAGTGAATTTCTTGCAGTCGTCTTTGAGATAAACGAGCCTCAAAGAACAAAACTGTCATTAATCATTTCTGCTCTATTCGCCCAAAATCTATCGCCAAATTGAACTGTAAATATTTTGAGTGCTGTTCCGACGTAATGTAGTCCCAGAGGTAACATTTAATACGAAACCTTTAATAGGAAGTAGACATGTTGATATTGTTCAAGACAAATCTGCTCCATATACCCAATTATTAGTCATAGTGTTCTGCTAGCTGTTAGCATTAAAATAGATCTATTTATGCATACTGGTATATTTCCATAATTAATTATTTATACAATTATGGGGGAAAACTTATATCATTTGAATCAGCATAAAAGTTGCTTTTCTACCAAGCTTCGTCCCTGATATCAAATTATGTACTCTCGGGTGGAATAGCTCTTCTAGGACCCCACATCAGCGCGTATATATCTATAAATACTCATGAAATAATTTTATTACTTATTTGAACATCCATAGAAACTAACGTTTTTTGTTGGTCACGGGTAAAGTAATTTAAAAGAAAACTATTATAAATGGACATTCCATCATACTCGTTGGTACTTTGGCTCGCGGTGTTAAAGCTTCAGCCATCCCACATCCAATAATAAAAAAGACCACTTTTTATTTCCAGCGCAGACATTGAAATCTTTGTGTACCAAATAGGTTTAACAAATTGCATAGTAAGCTTTGGTCTGTCTATAGAGAAATTGATCATAATTATTATAATAATAATTCCTTGCTGTTAATATAATAAAGGGTTTGGTATTTCTTATTACGATATCCGATTTCAAAAGACTATAGATAAACTATCTTTGTATCCAACAAAAGCCTTGGCCCTATAATAAACTGTTTATGGTATTCCAACACATACATGTACCATTCACCATTCTAAATCAGATTCATCCGGAATATTTTTTATAAGGTACGAGTTTGATCGTTAGAGCATCTCATCTTACAGTGATGTTCTGTTGAACCAGTGTGACACTAAGCCTGTGGGTCGTATCCCAAATTTGGTTTTAACGTAATAATATATTCATTCTATCTGATTTATTAGCATTTAATGAAATAATCCGATTTCCCTGACGTTTTCATCAAACCAGTCATCTCGTGATATGATTGGCTGTTCGAGCGACAATCCACCAAGGAACTTACAGTGGAACATGGGTCAGACACATCACTGAATCATATGAATCATCTGTGAACCTTTTTCTTTCTTACTAATAATGTTGCAACTTTCGACCTAAGCGAACAAAGCAGAGATGGTTGGAATAAGCCGTTCTCGTGATACACTTTGATTAATACTACAAAACTATTTAGTAGTTAAACAAATAGATTCTCTTCTCAGATGTTCTACTTTATGGCTGTGACTGAGGTAAAGTGAAAGCCGAGGACAGTATAGGTATTTAATACCAACTACTCGTGTATTGGTACGAGAAACAATGATTTGAACCATTTCTATTTGCATAATTCAATCAAATATGTTTTATTAGTTATCTGCTTCGACTTTTCCGTAGCAACCTAATGAAAACATCTACATAAAGTTTAAAGATTGGAAATAAATATTTCAATAAGTTTGCTAACAAAACGAAATCGCAGTTCTTACGACGGGTCCCACTGGTAGAACAGGATAGGATATGGTCAACTTTTGAGAACACCTGGCGTCATTACTGTGATTGAGCAGTGCATGCCATCTCGACTGTTCCATAGTATATCTTCGACTCATCTTTGAGCGTTTCACTTTACCATGTTATGATTTATATATCAGCACTAATCACTGATTTGTTTTCGTTTACACTACAAATGTACATATATTGACACCCCATAGCCGATGTCTTTTTTTCCTGCTGGGGTGTCGTTAAACCATAATAATATATTAATAATAATAACTTTGAGCGTTTGACTTTATTACCAATATGTGAGAGATATCGCAGTGTAATAAAGTCATAGGTTCTCACATTGTGCAATGCGATATGTGTGAACAACACTTTGGTATAAACGCCATAGCGATTGGTCCACAGCACGCCAAGTCTGGTAGATCTTCCTTGAAACTGTTTTTCTATCGGCTATTACTTTGAAGTCAGAATCAGGATTAATTTTCGGAAACAGTGTCGCCACTTTGGTGAGACGGAGATGTTGCGACTGTTGGTGTGCCAACTGCAAACTCACCGTGTTGCGCGCTACTTGTATTGATTAACTACTCTTCTCACTCAATGCCCAACTTTCCAATTACACCTCCAAAAATATCAACCAATTTGTTTCCATAATGGTTACAGGATCCCGACCACTTTTCTACAACAGCGTCCATTAAGGAAATGAAACGACCAATCATAAATTTGGAAATGTATATATTCAAAGTTTTAGATCATCTCAATACTGACTACGCACATGGATATCCTCTTTCGTGCGACATTAGTATTATATTGTTATAACGGTTTTTGTATAATAATAATTATTATGATCTCGGACACACATATTTTTACAAAGTACATTAATTATACTTTCAGTTGAAGTCGTTGCCGACTTGATATGACTTCAATACGGATCTGAAATCCTGCTCAGCTAGACGAAGCATTTTCCACCGACTACAAACAACAACTACTGTCAACATTAGTTTAATGTGTATATCGACTGGTGATTGACATGAACTAAAATCTTCAACGTGCTGCGATACCAATGAACCTGTATAGTATTGAGTGGAACACATGTCTGAGTTATAGCTTTTGTTGCAGCACCAATACCTGGTGGATACTATGATGTCCTCAAAATGACTAAATTGCTATCTGAATCTTCTTAATATTTAATTTAGTGCTTGGTTTTTCTGACTTCGAAAAATATCGAGCATATATCTGTCACCAATAATATAAGCAGCAGCATCTACGGTACTTTCAACAACATATCGACTGCAGCCACGGTGGCTTCGAACAATGTTTTAAGGGAATATCACAGACATTTCGTTATTTCAAGAAACTGACTTTTTGTTCAAACAAACGTTGGAAAACAAGACACCATTGTATTCTCAAACGTGTTGGAATTTAACCTGGAGATTATTGATAAGCCTATTAAAGTCATGTTGAACGTGAATTCCGACACTTAAATACAGGCTGGTGATTCTATTTCGAGATACTGATTCCTAATAATTGTGTCGTTGGGGTTAACATTTTATAATTTCTCACTGGATACGTCTCGTACCAATGCATCTGATAGAGCTGTTTATATTATTGTTAAGGTAGGTTTAACAAAGGGTGTATTATTAGCAAATACTTGAGATTTAATTGGCTCAATTCATTTAAATACATATAGGGGTATACGCACGCACGCACGCACGCACACACACACACACACACACACACACACACACACACACACGACGCGAATATGTATATCGCAATAGTTTAATATATAATAATTCCACATTATCTCGATCGAAAGAAAGCAAAAACATGTCATTCAGTGTA
Organism: Melanodrymia aurantiaca; assembly: GCA_032355825.1. Lineage (NCBI taxonomy): Eukaryota > Metazoa > Mollusca > Gastropoda > Neomphalida > Peltospiridae > Melanodrymia > Melanodrymia aurantiaca. Next base: position 9,310 of record JAULBR010113797.1, read on the forward strand.
ACTAACACGCCCGAGTGGTTATGTGAATTAAACAAGCAAAATGTTACAGTTAGTGATGCATCACATTGTTTGAAAGTAATTTCTCTTTTACATGTTTAGCAACTTCATTCCTGGTTTGTCGTCTGCCTGGATGCAGCACACGAACGACATGTCGGTGTTACTCGACAGTCTATTGGAGGGCTACGACAGACGACTGAGGCCTGGTTTCGGAGGTAAGGAAAACCAGTATCTGCAGTGCCGCATACAACACTACTTATTATTTATACTTGAAGATAATCAGTCACCATTTTGACGCGAAACGATGTGAAGCGAGCTGCACGCACCTAAACTTTCGATTAGCACAAGCTAAAACACTGTCCTAGGTGGGAGCGGGCGGCAGTTCGGTGCAAGAGCGTTTGAAAGGTCAATAGATCGACCCTTAGTTGACCCTTATTTGCCATTCCAACCAGTTGTCCACGACTGGTCTATGCAATGCCGCGGTGAGTAAGTCTATACATCGACATAACCGTTAGTTCGACATCCAATAACTGCTCACTCTTAATCAATGTATTCCAGAGGTGTCGCTAAGCAAACAAACTTTAACTTGTTTATCTGTCCTAGGTAGAGCGTGACTTAGCTCAGAGGTAGAATGTCCGCCTGTGGCGGGATTTGTCGAGAGACGATCCTCCACAGCGTAAACATGTTTATGGGCTATTTTCCGTTCCAGCCAGTGATCCACGACTGGTTTATCAAATTCCGTGGTGTGTGCTATC
>JAULBR010113808.1:0-10060 GCA_032355825.1 Melanodrymia aurantiaca
GCTACATGGGCTACTCTTACCTAAAAACAGCAAGGCATCTTTTATGTGCACTATCCCATAGACAGGATAGCACACAACACGGAATTTGATCAAGTTAACCAGTCGTGTATCACTGGCTAGAACGGAAAATAGCTCATAAAAACGTTTGCGCCTGGAGCATCGATTCCTCGACCCATCCCGCCACAGGCATTCTATACCTCTAGACTATACGTCCCGCTCCTGGCCTCAGAGGAAACCCGCTGTCGCCACTATATGGCCATTGGGCTACTCTTACCTAAAAACAAGAAGTGGTCTTTTATGTACACTATCCCATAGACAGGATAGAACACACACAAGGAATTTGATAAATGTTTTGCGCTGTGGAGGATCGATCCTTCGAGCCATCCCGACACAGGTAGACATTCTACCTCTAGGACTACGTCCTGCCCCAGATATAATATAGACGTTTGATATATAAACTAGTCATACTGGCGTTTTAGCTCTGACATCGTATGTCGGGGAAAATTCCATAAATTCTCTGTTGAAGGGTGAATTAGGGGCGTGATAATTTGTTAGGTTGTGATTTTGCAATAGGAACGTGAAGAAAAATGGAATGTTTTATGTCAATGTTTTGTCGTTTACATTAAATTGCGTTTCAGAGAGAGATCTTTAGAGGATGTTTGTGATAATACCATGGATTTATCCAAGATTATTTACTATACAAGTATTGAAAATTGTGCTTTTGTTCAAATCGTATAAATATTATTAATAATATAAACATGTATTGTTTTTACATTTGTCAGAACATACATAATTTCATTTAGGAATTCTTAGTGCCATTTGCCACTGACATAGTGCCCTAGATAAGCCTCGATAAATCCTTGATTTCATGAATTACCGGTAAGTACATGAGTGTTTTATAATCCAAATCCGTTGTTTTTATACAAACACGAAAAAGTGTATATATTAGATTAGTTTCTTGGCAACAACGTAATAATTATTTATTTTATAAATCATGCAATTATTGTAGACCGTCAAGGGAGTAGCGTGTTCTGGATCTGGGCGGTTCTAATTTGAATCTAGCAGACCATGGGTAGAGGTGGTTCTGATATGACCGTAGCAGACCATTACATGGGTGGGGGCTGTTCTAATTTGAACCTATAGCAGAACATGGGTGGAGCGGTTCTAATGTGAATTTGGCAGTGACGCAGGATGTGTTCGCCTTTCGCAAACACTTGGTATTATCATTACTTTGGGTTCGATTCGTGAGTGCCATCTCGACTTTGTCGTATGTCCTTTCGACTGCCTTATGAACAGATATCATTTGACTTTGTCAGTGTATACGTTTTAACTCTTATAATTCCACTAGGGGTGACATTGATAAATATTGGTTTCAAATAAATCGCCTAAAATGTAATGTTTTACTAGCGCCGTTCCACAGTTGAGATCTTTATAATATATCAAAGTATATTTCAGAGTAAAAGTAATTAGTTAGACAGATATATTATCTTCTCTCAAATGTGTTACATGGTTAGTTCAAACTAAGAAGTTTGAGTGCAGATTTATCGGACTAAAACATATAATTTTATTATAATCATGTACCTAACGAAAATAACCGATAGTATAGGCCTATAATAGACCGTTCATAATTAGTTAGTTAGAAACATATTTACGTGCTTATATCCAACTAAGCTTCAAGCACGTCTGCCATGGTTACGCAGACCAGCTGCCCCGACTGCCTCCCTTTCTAGGACAGACGTTAGTGTAATAGTATGATGGAGGAAACCCGCTACTCCTATTTGATCAGTAGCAAGGGATCTTTTATATAACAATAAAAAAAATATTATTGTCGAAATGGTCCTATCCCAGTATCCGTACTAAAAGGTGGGGTTGGTCAAATCCTGCTCACTATACATAAAATGTTCCATTAAAATATTGATTGCTCGATTGCATCTCGTGTTTCCACCCACTGTTGCTTGTTTATTAGTTCTATCGTGCTGCGCCACGACACAAACTAACAAGCAAACCGCCTATTAAATTATTTAGTTTACTTATTGCGTGTTTATAATAATATATCCACTACATGGACACAATGAGTATGGCGGATGGTTGACAGAGACGGATCTAATGGGGCCTCCGGGGCCCGCCCCACCCCTAAATTTTGAGTTATAATTTTATTATATATTAATTTTCATTTTTTACGTTGGTTTTGAAATATCTCTTACTAGATGCTTTATTGGGACCCCACTAAATGGATTTTCTGCTTCCGCCTCTGGTTGACACTTGTAAGATAACATGACATCCTTCAGGACTATGAATTTCAGATTAATGTGCAGACGTCCAAAAATGGATCAAGCACGCTGTTCTGGGGGTATACGAAAATTAATAATCTGTACGGGTATATATAGGGAAATGCTGACAACTGTCAAATGGATCAAGCACGCTGTTCTGGGCACGCAATCCAGGCTGGATTGCCTATCCAGGACAAGAAATCCTTAGTTAGCTACAACTTATTTACGTGCTTTTTCAGTCCCATAGATAATTAACATTTTAAAGTACTAATTGGGGAGGGGGTATACGAAAATTAATAATCTGTACGTATAGATAGGAAAATGCTGACAACTGTAAATGTCCCCTATATCAAGAAAATCAATACATATTCTAAAATATAAGTATTGGATGGAAAGACATCTAGGCTTACTATCTAGACTCAGTTATTCTGGGTTAATCTGACGGATTAGACATATTATCACGACCGCATTGATTAAACGAAGTACGATCATTTCACACTTTTAAAATGGTGTAGATTTGATTCTACACCAAACATAATATAAAACGAAAGGCAATATGTAAATGTATAACATTTAATACTTTGATGACATTCAACAAAACAACGTTGATAGATGGTTATAATGTGGTAATAAATGAAACTATGAGAAGTCCAGGCGAAACCTTCGTGATAGCTCAGACATTCAAATCGAAAATAACTAAAGTCAAAGTTTCTAGACTTATCAAAACAAACGTAGAGGCTACAACAGTTACCATGGATACAGGTCCAGACGGTACTATGTACACTGCAGTTCACTTTGAAGAAATCACTCTTATAATCTATTATCACAACACTGAAAGCCTGGGCCGTCACAATCACAATCCGTAGAATAGAGTCCAAGGGGCGATAGATCATTCCAGGGGTATATAGCCTGGAATGATTACCTTCATCATTGTTCGAGGAGTTTAGCGAAATTGTCCGGTATGGCAGTACCAACATTGATAAACAGTCCTTTCAACACGTTCAGCTCTTTGGTTAGCAATTCTACTTTTTTTTGAAGTTGCTCGTTCTCGTTCACAAGAATGCTTACTTTGCCCTCTGTGGATTTTTGTTTTTCTTTTGCTTTAGCTCGACTTTTTCTCACAGCGACATTGTTTCTCGATCGCTTCTCCACGTATTCGTTGCTTCCCTTTTCCACGCTTCGTTTTCTCCCGGTTCTTTTCTGGTCGACAGGTTGTTCACTCGACGACGTTGGCGACTCTGCCACCCTCAGCGTTCCAAACGAAGCGTCGCTGCCAGTTGGACTGTACGGGGAGAGGTCTTCTGATTTCACCGTACTGGCTTGCCACTCGGATTGCGAATCATCAGAGCATAAGCTTTGATGATCGAATTCGGACATGTACGTATTGTTCAACCCATGATAAGTAGCGGGTAATTCCAACTGGACTGGACTCAGCAGTTCTGTTTTCACCGGATTCCTGGACGCCAGGGTCGAATCTATAGATACGGGAATAGTATTAGTAATAACAGATTTAGTACCAGTATTATTGTCTGCAGTTATATATTTGCTGAGATCAAATGAATGTTCTTGCGTAGGATCGAGATATGGTAAAATATCGTCCTGTGGTAAACGTGCAAATTTCCCTGCTTTTGGCTCACCTGGCGAATCAAGCGTGATTGGCGATTCGTACAACATGGTATCCAGGATTTCTCCAATACTGGGACATGGTGAGCCTGGGAACGTGTCTTCAAAAGACAATATCGGCACCGTTGTGCGTGTAGGATCTATCTTGACGGTTGGCAGACAACGTGTTGTGTCTTCTGTATTCAGCTTGTTTACTTCGTGAGACCTTCCGGTTACTTCTTTCTTTTCACTTGTGTTCGTTTCAACAGTCTGATCTGACTGATTGTGAAATATCTCGCTGCTGGGTATATAAGCACATAGTGAACCGCATCACTTACGAGATAAATTACTCCGCATTTGACGCGGGGTGTTACAGACAAAATGTCACTTCCAAAAAATGTATGCTTTTTATTCTATATTGAACACATTCAATATTATAAGTAACAAATATTTCGCACCTTTGTTAGTCCATATAAAATACGCTACCGATACATCGAACTATTTTGTATCAGTGCAATAACACAGGAATCCCGTGGCATCTGCGTCTTCACTAAATTTAGAAATTTACGTCAAGAACTATACTTGTAGATTGGTGTCAGCTAAAAATATCTATGACGCGAATTACAGCTACGTCCCGAAGAACCTTGAACTGCTCCGCGAAGCTTGGGAATCTCCTCTCAAATTTAGCACTAATTCTTATATATTATTAAATTTTATAGCATTGCTGTCGATAAACATATGATTTAAATACTTATCATTAAATATTGCAATGAACATAGACGTATTTTATTATTTTATACAGCGATATATGTTAATATAATTATTATATTAAAATGGAAATTTTTACAGAATATCGCAGTTAATTTTCTCAGGCGGACTATTGGTTCATTGTCAAATATTGCGTCAGTGGCCAAATCTGGTTTCCGACATTTTTAAGAATTAGTAAAATATAAACAGAGAGATTGAAAAATGGAGTAAACTACACCAAATAATTGTTAAATTCTGTGGTGAGAGTGCGGCGTGTAAAAGCCCAAGTATTGGTAAGTTAAATGGTTGTTGTGTCAAGTCGTTAATACCAGACGTCGGAACGTAAACTTTAAACTACTGTACGGTACCGTAACTACGCCGTTTTTTTGTAGATTACTAAAACCGATAACTATTTTGGTTCAACATTAGCAGTGTTCACGTTAGAAAAGGTTAGCGAAACCGATTAAAAATAACAAATATTGTTTTTCTTCAAATACCAGTTATCTAAAAATAATTGTTTAGTCCATAATGCCTTAATGGCATAAATGATTAATGATAAAATTATTAACGGTATAAAAACTATTTTAAAAAAAAAACGATTATCGAGACAAACGTCTGATTTTAAAAAATCTGTTGTTACATACATTTAAGGACTACGTTAATACCAGACGTCGGAACGTAAACTTTAAACTACTGTTACTGTACGGTACCGTAACTACGCTGTCTTTTTTTGTAGATTACTAAAACCGATAACTATTTTGGTTCAACATTAGCAGTGTTCACGTTCTAAAGAAAAGGTTAGCGAAACAGATTAAAAATAACAAATATTGTTTTTCTTCAAATACCAGTTATCTAAAAATAATTGTTTAGTCCATAATGGCATAAATGATTAATGATAAAATTATTAACGGTATAAAAACTATTTTTAAAAAAAAACGATTATCGAGACAAACGTCTGATTTTAAAAAATCTGTTGTTACATACATTTAAGGACTACGACCAGTTAATATACACAGTCAAATATCTGGAAAGAGATCCAATTGTTGACGGAATGAAGTGCAATGATATGAATAGTTGGGAACGGGGAACATTCGGATCTCTCGCCAATTGTCGAATTAGTAATTGTCAGCTATAATAGTTAAAAAGAAGGTTCGCTAGACAGAGAAGAGTATGGGGAAAACATCTACACGAAGAGCAGTGCTCGTGATCAAAGTAGGAGAGGGGAGGGGGTTCCCCCAAGAGGCTCTTTTTTCAATCGATAATTATATCATGCAGGGCATAAAATTTGGCACGAACAATTTTGTCGTTCGTCTGTCATTCGTGCAAAATGGAAATCAACACGAACGATCGATCGTGCAAAAGCTGTAACCGTTCGTCAAAAAATCTAAACTGACGTGTATTGGCTAATATCATCAAGATTCATTGTTTTGGAAACAAATAATAAAAGAACTAGCCTAACACTGCAGGTGTGAGAAAGATACAATTGTATCCGTTTGATATCGGCATCCGAGTCTGACATCGCGGCATCATACAAAGTCGGTACGTGTACAAAATCACATGCTGTTCGGAAATTACAGCGGTTACCATTATTTACTTCTCATACATTTCCTTCTATCATATATTTCAGATGTTGTGCCCTCCCTCCATTGAATGACTCAGTATTCATCGTTCTAAAAGAAGTCTTTTCGCCGCCAATTTGGTGTGTCATTAAGGGGAATAACTCTAAATGGGTCCATGCAAAAGTGGTAGTCCGGCTGGCTACAGCGTGATGGAGGGCACAGATAGCGAGGACGACCACATCGACGACGACGACACAGGGAGACCGCCCCGAGTGAAAGAGGAGTACAAGATGCGGCGTAACCGTAACAACGTGGCCGTCCGCAAGAGCCGCGACAAGAGTCGGAAGAAGGCGAAGGACACTATGGAGAAGGTGAACCGTCTGAGGACGGAGAACGAAGCGCTGGAGCAGAAGGTGCAGATTCTCTCGAAGGAGCTCGGCGTGTTGAAGGATCTCTTCCTCGCTCATGCCGGCACCGTCGCCGAGGGCAACTGCAGTGTGGTCACTCGCGACTCCATTCAGAACGATCACAAGTATTTTAAGGAAGAGAAATAAGCATGTGAGGTGTATGCACTTGTTTGTTTTTTTGACTGACCAATCGGGCCACTCACAGCAACACTTTGACTTGCCCGTACAACTTTTGAATGGCCAGGGACCGAATATTGTTAAAAAAGAACTTTATTAAATTTCACTTTAAAATCATGTTGGCCGAGTAGTCCACCAACAGTAGTCATTTGCGTTTTGATACATAATACAATAATTTATTGAATATGCGGAAATTTTCGGTCGCCAGGTGGGCAACTCTTGATAAGGTTTTGACTTGCCCGACGCTATTTTGAGTGACCATGGGCTACCGGGCTACCGTAAAGTGCACACCCTGAGCGTGTCACTGTGAGGTGTATGTGTTGAGATGGTCTTGTTTAAAAGTGATCAATGACTGTGTTACCTGTGCATAGACCTGTGTTACAAGTAGAATAAGAAGACGGTCCTGCCTTATGTTCAATAGGGCATGCGCTTTGGAACTATGTTACTGGTACCGATCGTGTACTATCATTTCACATTCATTTAATGTAGATGCAAAGACCAGTGACAAAATGTTTTGTCTCGGTAGCAGAACGCTCGCCCTATTGAACGTAAAGCTGGGTTTTTTTCCACTTGACGTAACTTGTGTTTTATAATTTTACAGGTCGTTTACACTGAGTTTAACGTTTTCTTGTACAAGGTCTGGGGTTTCCTCATGTTTCAAATTGTGCTCCTAGACTGTGGCAATTACATATGTGTACATTTTAACGTTATATACACAATAATTTGAGATTCACAATGCACTTGTCTGTTAATGTTTCCTTTCTGTCAAATTATGGTGTGAAGAGTAGCCTATGTGACTGCAGAATGTAAATTTAAGAAAATTTAAAACTCAAATCAATGTCAAATATATTATGGTACAGTGGGGTTTTCTCTCCTATTCTAAACCATGTGTCAAAATTGCCATGCATTTTAAAAATTTAATTGCCCAGTTTGGGACAATATTGATAAACCATTTGTAGGTTGTTTTGTTTTTATAAGGAAATGAAAAATTGCCAACCCCTACCCTCATTCAAAATGAAAGATCATAATTGGGAAAATACACTTGTATTTAAAATCACCTCGTGTCTGTTTATATTTCAAACCACAGTAAAGATAATATCTGACTTGTTGGAAATTACTTATTTTCCAAAGTATCACCAATAATTGTTATAATTATTTAAAAGCAAAGTAACTTGAAAAACATTGTTTTTATACTTTCTCATCGTTTTTGCTGATACTATGCCATCACAAACTCTGAAATCGCAACAGTTTTTTCATCCAAGAAGAATTTATGTTAAAAAATGTGATAAAAAGTTCTTTAAATGGTGGGACTGGGAGTGTGGGATTTATATATTTTATATGCAGAGATTAATGTGTTATTTAGTTTTTCTTCACTAGTAAAATCATATTGAATTAAACCACATATCAAAGCATACCCATGTGAATAAGAGTTTGTTTTACACCCACTGTACAAGTTTGTTTATATTTTGTGCAAAAGAAAATGATTTCATTGAACATTGCAGTTGTGAGCCATACATTGCTTAGATCTTCCTATGTATTGCATTTATTCCTTATTACAAAAAGTGTAGTTATACTATGCCTAATAACTTGTACATTTTATCATTAAATTTAATAAACTAAGCAATAAAGTTGTTAATTTTGACGAGTGACTGCGAAGAAGTCTTCTTTTTTTTCATATTTATCATGAGAAAATTTTGTTACAATGCTACAAGTATATAAGATTCTATGAGTGTGAGCTGTTTATTAACGAAAAGGTTCCCCGTCTGGCGTAAATAGCAAATTTAAATTGCTTTATAAGAGGTGATCTAATAATAATAATTATGGCGTTTAAAAGTTTTTAAACATTTTTTCACCGCTGTCCACAATCCACCTGTTCTGGGTTTGTGACAAACTGGCAATAACATTCGACAACCGACAAGCACTTTACATATGTACACTGAAGTTAGTCTTTATGCCCCGTGAATAATTTTATATTGTAAAATTTCTTATAAATTAGTATAATTAATACTGTATGTTAATCAGTTAATGTTAACTATAATGACTAATTACTTCAAAAATTACTAATTGGTTTTGAAATTTTATTTTAGCATGCTTCTTAAATAATTAGCATAATCTCATGGAGTTATTTAAAGTAGTTTAAACACAGCCATGTCAATCATTAACATACCTGACTGTTAAACTACTTATAGATGGTGTTACACACCTGTGTGTGAAATTGCTGTATAATAATTATATCTGTTCAATAAACAACCATCGTTGTGAACGGGTCACTTGGATCATGTTAGTTTCACTGCTTCATTAGTTTTCTTGGATAGATTTTCAAATACTAGCGATTGGCTGTCCTGTAAAGATCTGGAGGCTGTTTATCCCCGTTTATGTACATTTCATGTAGTGGGTGAAATCAGGTCACTTATGTCATATAGTTATTTGTAGAACTTTGAAAAATCCTATTTTTATGAGAGAAAAAAATATAATGTTGTTGGTGTATGTAAAAAATAGAATACTATATCCATTGTCTTGTAACTCATTATTTAAAACATTTGGCACTTGGTTTAGCTCGTTAGTTTAAATGATATCTAATAACTACGTGTGTATTCTCTGTTTCCACAGCGTGAAGGAATATTATAATTACCAAATGGGTAAACTATTTGCTATGGAAATTAATATGTAAAATAATGTGGTAAGGAATAAATATTTTATAGACATAAGAAATTATAGGTGGTTTTTTGGTACATGCATTTTTCACTATTTTTTTTGTTTTTTGTTAAAAAGTTGGGTTTTTTATAAAAAGAAATTACGTCTTTGTACAGTAAGAACATTCTTGTATTATTTATTTCTGATTATATGTTTGTGTTGCAAAGATAATCCTTATTTTGTAATATTGTTAATTATTCAAATATCTTGCCTTACAAGTTACTACCTGAATGTGCTACATATTATGTATTATAAATTCGCAGATTTGAAAATAAATTGCGATTATTTAATCATTGTTGAGCTTTTATACTGACAGCATTTTCAATTTAATCTATTCCTGGACCTATACGAGTGTTAGTTAATATTGGAACGGCTCCTAGATGTGCGTGTGGGTAAAATTTAAACATCGTAATAGACTACCAACCAGGCGTTAGTTAGTTATAACCTATTTACGTGTTTATATCCAATTAAGGTTCAAGCATGTCTGTCGGGGTCACACAGTCCAGCCGCCTCGGCTGTCTGCCCACGACAGAATTTAGTGTTAGTATGAGAGAGGAAACCCGCTACTCCAAATTGATAAGTAGCAAGGGATCTTTCATATGCA
>JAULBR010113818.1:3095-19720 GCA_032355825.1 Melanodrymia aurantiaca
GTCAAATAATAAAAGAACAAAGTGCTGGTATTTTTTGTATTTTATTTGGTTTTGTTATGTACAAATGTACACTACCGAGAACAGGCTTGTTCCCACAAAGAGCTTACAGCAGCAAGATGTGCTTTATTGCACAGATGTAAAACATTGGTGTGAAACTTTGGAAAAACCTAACATAGATAAGCCCAAAATATTACAAAAAGCCTTGAGGCAATATAGTTTAGCAAGTGCACCGAATACATAGGAAACAAGACATACAAATTTGATAATTATAAATCATTTTTAAAAAGTAGACTGGAAAATATCACTTATAAAAGTTTAATCACTCAAAGAAATTAAGAATGTGTAGCGGTACATAAAAGTTGAAGGGAAGCAACTCTTGATGTAATGCAAAACATTCAATAATTGTTCCAATTTGCCAGTCAAATTAAGATTTTTATTGGGACATACATTATGACTAAACTCTGCACTGGTTTTGTTCATACCTATTGAACAGATGCAGTGACTAAAGTTAATATCAGGCTTGATCATTAAAAGTAATTCTCTGTCTCATTGACGAGCCATCCACACAACAGGTAAAAATTAATCTCACTTCAGAGGTTCTTTATTGGTAATTAGAACAAAGTATAAATTGGTGCCATAAACATTTGTAGAAATATTAATCTTTAAGACAATATTCGTAAAATTTAACTTATAACAAGGTCACTTAATTTGCTGAAGTAACATTAAAGTTCATGAATAACTTTATTTTTAATAATTTGTAATTAACTTCAAATCGGTATGACTTCATAATGCACAGAATAATTATTTACTTGAAAACATTTTCTGAATACACATACATGGTGAAACAATGAATCCATACAAATTGGATCTAATTAATATATTACATTCCTTATTTAAATAAACAAACCCTTATGAGACCAGTTACCTCTTTATTTGTAATAAAGTCACTGCATCGTTTATACAAAGTATGCCAATTGTTTCACACTTCTCGGACATCTGCATACTATAGTTCCGTAAAGAATCACTTCATATTCTTAAATTGTTTTCACTAGCTACATAATTTTCAACATAATTATTTGCGGGCTTAAAACATTCCCTCAAGTAGCATGAAATGATTTTGTCTAGATGAATAAATGGAAGCCATAATAATATTTGGCTAAAACAATTTCTCAAAGACACTTCAAAAAACATTTCTAGGCAGTTTTCAGCAAATATGTATTGCACCATATTGAAAGTCACCATATCATAAACTTTGGCTTTATTTTAGGAAACAGCTGTTTTTTGTCCGTAACATTTTCAATAATTTGTTTATTGTATAATAAAACATTGATGCAAAACAGCATGTTTCCTAACGAACACATTGCAGTGATATAAAAACATAGTATGGCAGTTTTCACTGTACATGTTTGCTTCACTTGTTTAATGGCAATCACAATTAAACACACAAATGGAGTATTGTGAGCTCACTGTAGTAAAAATCATATCATTCAGAATTACGGCTTACATTTCAGCCATTGAGATGTAAGCATAGTTTAGAAAAATTATGTGTAGTCTTCCAAACTTGTTATGTGGTGTAAGTTTGGACATTTTTAAAATTTGTTTTTAAAAACTACCAAATGATAAACGAAGGCATATATTTATATGGCAACAGGGTAAAACTATTATTATAAAACGATAATGAAAGTTAATTTGATTAATTCTTTAGTTTGAGAATAACATGAGAGTAATGCGAACAAAACCTAGGAAAGGATGCAACAAGAGTTGAAGTATGTGAAGCAAGCAAACATGCACAGATTACATCACCACATAAGAAAACATTGCACAAGCAAACGTACAGTAACAGATACCGTTCTGTACTCTGCACTTTTATAAATGTCTGACTGTAGTACGCGTAAAGCAATAGTCTCCAGATGTACTCAAACAAATCTCACAATGTACAATTTTAACTCCAACTAAGCATTTATTTTTAATTATTAGTATAATTATAAATAAATTCACAATTATCTTTCCCCTATGTTGACTCAACAAGTCACAAAAGAAAAAATTTCACAACTACAGACTGTAGTAGTGTTAATAATTCATATTACCGTCATTTCTAGTAATATCAATGTAATAACACGGCCAACATTGTGACAATTTGATAGACGTAAAGACTATTGCTTCAGCAGTAAATGCAACAAACTACGACTAGGTTATTCAATAATGATACATCAACAAGTGTATGTTTTAGAACAATTTGATTGACTTAATGATTCAAACTCTTTAACTTAAATCAGTTGAGATCACCATTGTAACTGAATTAAAGACATAACAAAAACAATAAAATGTAACATCAGTTCATTATCAACACAAATACCAAAACTTTCACTGTTATCACAGTGATAAAAGTTAACAAATTAAAAAAAACTTAATGAAAGAAGTAAAAATATTTAATTCCTCTGGTGAAGAGTAAAAACAGATTTTTTTGGCCATTATAATGACCAAGAATTTCCTAAATAATTTGATCAAAATTGTTTTGGGGGTTAAGAGTGGGAAACATTTGAAAAAGTTTTTTTTAAATTTGTATGTTCTACAACTATTTTCAGTATAAAACAATTCTGAATTATAAACATTATTCTCTTATCCTGCGAAAACAATGGCCATTGCAATAAAATCCATGAAAACATCAACTGAGTAAAATTTGATAAAACTGAACTCTAAAAGTAGACTGTAAATGTGAAATTACTCACAATCACTGATCTACAAGTACAAAACAAACAATTCCACAATTTATCATTAAAATATCTGTAAAACCCAAAATGGTACAAGAAGGTTTTATAAGTTAATTGAAGTTTGACAACCTGTCATGATATCTGCGAGAATCTGATACACATTGCTGATAGATCATGATGCAGACCTTCTTTTTAACAAATGAAATATTAATAAAATTCCGTAGTGTATAAGTTCTCAACTATAATGTAACAATGATCTCAATGAAGAACAAAAACATCACCTATAAATAAAATAACAATTTGGAAAGTTTTAAGATTAAACTAATGCTTTCCATTCTCGCAATACAGTAAAAGAAGTTAATTAAAATTTGTAAATTATCATTTGTAATGCCACTGCTAATTAAATTATATTGCATACTTTTAACAAAATGTTATTGGCTAATGAGCTACTGAATGAAGTTTAATATAATCAAAGACTGTTTTTTAATGATTCACTTTTTATAGCTTTTCATATAAAAATTGTGATGTTATTCACAAATAAGATTACGTCTACTTGAAGAGAACAGAATAAATACAATCTATTCAGAAACCAACAGAACTAAAATTTGATAATTTATAAAAATAATTTCAAAAATATAAAATTAATAAAATATATCAAGAATACATTACTGAGTTTAGTCTTGTGCACCATACTAAGAGAACATGTTCGCCTGTACATTCATAGTAATAGAGAACATGTTCAAATGTACGTACACCATAGAGATCATGTTCACATGTCATATATCATAGAACATGTTTATGTGTACATACATCATAGAAAACATGTTCACATGTATATTATAGAACATGAACATACATTGACAGAACATATTCACATATCTATACATCATAGAAAACATGTTCACATGTACATACATTGACAGAGACCATGTTCACATGTATATGCATCAGAGAACAGGTTCATGTGTACAGAGAAAAATTTTCAAATGTATATACATCTAAAAGAACATGTTCAAATGTATATTTATCAGAGGATATACTCACATGTACATCAGAGAACATGTTCACATGTACATAGATCCTAGCGAACATGTTCTCATATCAGAGAACGCGTTCACATGTAGATACATTGACACAGTGAACATGTCTGGGGCTGCTGCTTGATCCCATCCTCAGAAATAAACATATTGCGTAGGAATTTTAATAAAATATTACAAAATCCAAGCCTTGTATTTGGAGAGAAAATTCCATTTAAAGTTCTATTAATGAGCTGAGTTGAAAATGTTTTGGTGGTGATGGACCTGATGCAGTAATGGCTTCTTACCCAACCTCTATGATCACTCTGGACAACCCCTTATTTAAAAGTGCAATCATGTGATGTTGATGTGAAGCGAGTTGCACACAACTTCATTCGCGTACCTACATAATTGCATACATACGATTATAAACAGCAACAGATTTCAAAATGTCACTATGTAAATAAAAATTGCTCTGTCAAATATGCAGCTAAATAATTCAAACACTTCTAAGGACACTGCTATTGTCTGGCGATTCAGCAGAGCAGAAATGTTTAGTGGTAAACTTGGTGATCAAGGGTCTTTAACATTTTCCCTCCAACTCATGGGCTGAAAGCCTAAAAAGCAACCTGGAAGTTTCTCAAATACAAGGCATGGAGGATAAGCAAATAGTATATATACACAGCTATATACCAAAATATGGTTTCATTCAACTGGTCACAAATGTGAATACAGACGTAGCTGCTTAAGCAGTGGAAGACAAAAGATATTTTATGTTTAAACGTCAACGAAAACAAACATGAAGATAATGTGGAAGTGATATCTCGTTGATTTGTGGCAACCTTGCCTGTCGAAATATCCAAGATCTTGGCACATACAGATCACAGTATCTACAGAGATTTCCCACCCTAAACGTGCATTACAAATCACATACCGATACACCCACAAACTCAACCAAATCACTGTTTTTCAACAATAGTCTACATTTTTGTGTAATCAGTTTGTAATTCAGTTGTATGTAAAATGTTAATCTGTTAAATTGTTACTAGTATTATAATTGAATTGGGTCAAATGTTAGTATGCTAATGGAAAGGCATTAATATAGGTCTTTATTAGTGCTCCGCTTTTATAAGCCAATCCATTTCCTTCACATTGTAAAATTGCTATTTCACAGAATTGTTATATATACTTATAATAGCAATAAAATAGTATTAAATGAAATCCGGTTACAAACTGATTCAACTAACCTGTCTACAAACTGATTCAACTAATCAGGACAGCAACCAGAGATTTGATTAGCGAAGTGTAATGCACGTTCAAGGGGGGTGTTCATGGAAGCAGCATTAATCACATATTTACACACTGAGCACTTCAAACGCTTTACTTCATCATCTGACTTGTGCAGCTTAATACTGTATATACATGCAGCCAGATGATACAAGAATCACATTGGGAATCGATTCACACTTGTCACTGACAAAGCATCTTGAAGAAAGATTTCGTCTTGGTGCTCCTTTTACATTCTGGTAAAGGAAAGTTGAGCATGCACAATACATCATTTCTTCAGTCAAAAATGGAAAAAAATATAAATCTGTCTTTAGAAATGTGAAACTTGCACATATATTTACAAGAAACACCTTCAGCCAGGTGTTCGTTTCGTTTATCAAACTTGTGAAATATTTTATTCACAACAAACATTATAAGCAAATGACCATACATACAATGTAGAATATCATTTAAATCGTAAATATATGTTACTATATATTCCATTGACCCACTCTTCAGTGATATACTAGTTATACAGACTTAATCATCGAACACAAAGAAATCTCTAAATAAAAATAACGTTTACCATGGTAGGATTAAAATTAATGTAACGATTTGCACGGTATTTGACATCTGTTCTTGGGGATCTAAAAAATGGCAGGTAACCATGATCGTCCAGCCAAAATCTGCCACCAATGTTAAAATGCACAATCTGAGGTTGGCTTGGTTGGGTCATTTTTGGTGTGCTTTCATCATTTTTTATGGTATCTTTAGCACATATAATACTTTTCAATGGTAAAATGGCAAGTTTGTAGAAAATATAAAAAATTAGAAACAATCAGTAAACAGTCCACTAAATCACTAATGTGTTCAAGAGAAAGAGTGACACTATCAGTTCATCTAAAAATAAATGAAATATTCAAAGGACACTTTTTTCCATGATTAAATCTGTGTTCCTGAAAAGTGGATCAAACGAATAATAAATGTCTCCTGTATGATGGGAACTAAATGAATATTGAATAATGTATGTTTTTGGTTGATCTAAATGTTTCTATCAAATTTATCATAAGGTGATCTGAAATAACAAGATTCAATTTTGTAACCAATAAAGGTTTCATTAAAACAAAGATTCAAATTACTACTACTATCTAATATACTAATTTCCCTAATTCCTGCATATATAAATAAAGTATATATAAAGTAAAATATAATTCTCTGAACATATACAGTATGTATACACAACAAATACTTGCTCTAGAATTAATGGGTAACAATAAAATGCTCCTTCCCATAATAAAGAAATGTACACCCTTCTCCATGATAAATATGAAAATCATGATATATGATAGTTGATTAGTGAGAAAGACCACATAAAATTCATGTCACAAATAAATATTAATTAATGCCCATTGCAAATATGTTTAATAATAATATCAAATATTTCAGATTAATATTTCTTTTTCTATCATAGTGATACTTAGCTAAGCCATTAGAGAAAGACTATTGCTATGAATTTAGCCATTAGAGAAAGACTATTGCTATGAATTTCATGCTAAGTAACTTTCTATCAGTGTATTTGAATATGTTTGAATTGGTTAAAAACATTGGACCGATATCTCTTGCCTGGGTTAGTAGAGCTGTAACGATACGATTCGATACATAGATTCGATACATCGATTCAATACAGCCATATCATGATACACATGTTTGCATAAAATATACCATAAAAATGTGTGCGCTTGCCAGTTTGACTTTGAAGCAAAAACATCCTGAACTCTGCCAGGTGACAATACAAATATGGTGTAATTAAGCTTGTGTCATGACTTCATAAAGTTTTTACATGTGAACGAAACAGTTTAATATAAAAAGTATCAAATTACGTATCGGGATACGTATCCCAACTCATCGTATCCCAATTCCCAGTATCATGACACCCCTAGTTATGGAAACCTACAGGCTACTTTTGGCTTAACCCAATTCCTTCATTTATAACATTATTTCAATAGTAAATTATCCTAAGAATGCGCTCAATTGCTGAATGATGTAGGTTGTCTTGTAACCTATGCAAAAAAAGCTCGACTTTCGTAACACGGCTATAAACCAAAGGTGCAAGAATCTGCCATGGTTTTTATCACGTTACATGGCCTGGTTTTAACGCTGGGTTGCTGTATAATCCATAAGAAATCAGCCCATTAGTTTTTATGTACACGATCAAGGATTTTCCATTGCAGCCTGAAATGCAATCTAACTATCCAAGGGAGATAATTTCAGAAAGCTGATAACAAATTAGTTATCTTTACCTATGCTTTTACAACTGTTGACCAATACCAACTTAACCTTGAACAGCAATATTATATTATGTAAGCCAAATTTGTAATAAGCAATGTGGCCAACAGTTGGATATTTATACTAAGGCATTGATAAACAATACCAATCAAGCTTTTTGTCTTTTTTTTTAACAGACAAGAAATATCTTAAGAATTCTGAATTTGTAATACATGTAGATGAATTATAATTCTATGATTATCAATGATTACCAAATGCAATGATTTTTAAATCAAGCAAAATGTTTTTTTTTAAATTCCATAATAGTCTAATTATTTTTGAGATACTAACAGAACTTTGCAACAGCATTGTGAGTAAAAAAGTACTCGATTCAAAGTGTTCAAAACAAATTCTTACAATTGTGATATTTGTGTTAATATTATGTGATGTGGGCCGAGGTTTAATGCATAATTTTAGATATTATTATCTAAGTAATAGAACATCATACATTTAATGATGCCATCATAGAAGATGTCTTTCTCACCAATCAACTGTATTTGATCAACAAGCAATAACAGTATGACAAAGATGAAGTGATGGAATCTGGCTAAATTTTGTACTAAATAAAAAGAGTATTAAAGAATCATACATAAAATATTGACAAATCAAAGATGCCAGGATACAACTCGGACATATTTTACTGCACCAACAGAAAAATAGTTTAAAGAAAATCTGTCATAGGATTTTGGCACCAAAAATATAAACGGGCTTCGATTCCGTATCAATAAAAGAAATGAAATACTGACCTTTGCTATGAATGTGAAGTATGACATATTGCTATAGCAGATGATTTAGCAATTTACCCAACAAGCTATTAACTACAGCTTGTGAGGTGTCCATATTATAAATCAGCTGCTATAACAGTTTGCTATAATTATATTACGTCATATTATATTTCTTACTGATTTCTTTGTGGATTGTTTGATGATTTCTTTGTGGATTGTTTGAACAATCCCATCGTTTACAAAAGTAACGAAGTAGATAAATTTGGCATCAAAACCCTATGTCAGGTCCACTGTAAGGTCATGGCCTACTTAGGAGTGCAAATGTTTGCCCTCTGAGCACTAAATACTGCAACTAGTATAGCTGCATTTCAAAGATAACAACTTCATAAAACCCCACACAGACAGGCATTTAACTATGGTATGGGACCTTTTTTATTTTGTCCAATCAGACAGCTAATATTACATTCAAAATGTAAACTTCCATCTCATGGTTTTGAGCAATAACACTTAAACAAGAACAAAGTGCCGCAATTATTAGTCACTAAATCCTCTGTGTAATTCAAATGACTAATCTCTTTGTTGATGTCTTATGAATTATTAATCAGTGAGTGTAATCATTTTATTTGGACAACTGTGGGTTATTGTGGGTTATTTATTATTATTAGTGTCCATTCTTATGTTGTTTGTTTAGAGACAAAACAAAACAGAACCTATTAATAACCATCAAGACGACTTGTAATAATATGTATAAATCAGACCATTTATGTAGCAGGCCTACTGGTCTGTGTGTCCATCAATTTCAGATGTGAAACTGTCAATTCTGATTGTACACTTTAGCAACATAATCTTTAAGACGATTTTAAGTAACAAATCTATTACTGCTAACAAATAAAAAAATATATAGTATAGTTAACAATAATAGCAATAACACACTTGAATGCCTGTATGAATGGGGTTTGTAATTATTTATAAAAACTGTATTGGTACACGTTGAGATCATTACAGAATGACATCATAACTGTTTACATGTAAAAACACTAACAAGATGTTTAAAATTGTGAAATAAAACTGATGTCTATTCTAACAGTGACTTAAACAATTACATTGCAAAATAAGACGAGTACATAAATTGCAGATACAGACTAACAAGTCTCAACGAGACAGTTTTGAGCACCTTAAAACAATCAACATTACAAATCTTAGTGATAACAATTCTTTTGTCATTGCATTTCAACTGAAATTGCACAGAAAACAAACAAATTTTTCAACTTTCCACAGAGATGACGGGATAAAGCAGTGTTTAAAAACATCAACTCTAAATATTCCAAAAGATAATGATTTTCCTTTGCTATGATGATAAAATTAACAAAATAGGTAAATATGAAATATTGCAATGATAATAACAGATTGTATAAATTGAAGTCAAGCTTTGCTATCTCCTTCTTGGAATTAAAAGTATACCTGCTATACCATGAGTAATCGACTAAGCACGATGAAGCACCCTGAAATCTCATATGGCAGTCTAGAACTAAAACACATTGCATATCCACTAGGAATCAGAATTGGGTTCCTGCTTCACTTTATTTGTCTGTGGATTTTCTGAAACATCTGCCTCGCTTGTATTTTTTATATGTCTTTGTGTCAGTATTCCCGCCAAATTTAACAGTGCATCTGCTCCCTCCACAATCTTTTGTTGCTCGTCCTCATCAACCACCATTTTGTTTTCCCGGAATCGTTTGCGTGGATTCACAGGCAGTGGACCATCTACTTCATCTCGTCCACAGTAGTCGCTACCGTAGTCAAAGTCTGTCTGATAATCACTTTCACACTGGTCGTCGTCCGAACCAAAGTCGTATTCTTCATCAATGGAAGATGCTGGGGATGCTGGGTAATCGTCCTCGTTTGCCATCAATGTCACACTGTACGTGTGGTCCGCACTGGGATTCTCAGTGCAAATTATTGGACCCGATGGACGTCTGAAAGTAAACAAAATATTAACTTCATGGTTTCAGTATCTCTTTAATTCCAGTTTTCTTCTTCAAGAGTATAGTGTGGCAGTGTAGTGAATAGAAATCTATCTGCTCACAAGACATGATCTCCCTGGCACAGTGGTCGAAGGAAATGTGTTATCAAACAAACCGATATCACAAGGTTAGATAAATAGACAGTTGGTTTGTTTAATGATGTCACTGGAGAACAATGAATAATCAGCACTTGACTATTTGATGTAAAATGGTTATTGTGATAAATAATCTCAGAAGGAACTTGCTGCTTCTACCACATAGGCTACACTTGCCAATTATCAGCAAAGGATCTTTTAACTAAACTTTCCATTTAATAGATTGGACAGCACATGCCACAGCCTTTATGTACTTGTTTTTGTTTCTAAATTAATGGATAATAAAATATACATTTGGCAATCGTCGAAATTGATTTTTTACAACATGTTACTGTTACCAGAAAACATGACTATTCACTTTGAAATGTTTCCAGGATGAGCTAACATTAAACCACGACAACGGAACAATAATTACAAATTGATTAAATACAATCATACAACGGAAGCGATCACAAACAAAACAATAACTTTAAAACAATATGACATATTCACCTGAATTTCAGTCTTGTCATCTTCCAGTTGGGAGAGTAATTTTCAGAGCCATCAGATGAGAGTCCAGATGAATCTGTAACAAAAGTCAAATCTTATTAATATTCTAAATTGAAAATTTACACAATGAAAGCCATTAGACAAACATTGAAGTAAGTTTTTGTTTAAATAAATAGAAGAGGTCCATTATACTGTACATAGTGAAATAGCTTAATTGAGCTTATCTATAATAAAGACAATAAAGTGGTTTGTCACACATTTTTTTTAAAGTCAGGACTTCAAAAACAAGTAATTTGTATATTTTTAGCCCATATATAAATAAACAAGTAAAACTGAGGGGCAAACAATCATCAGTTTGTTACATTGTGGTTGAAACTAAGATACATAAGAGCTCTGATAGTAAATCATCCAGATTATCCTCAATACACCAGTAATAATTACACCCAGAGCGCACTGACAGGGGAAATAAATATCATAATTTCTCACTGAGGACTGGTATAATGTGTCATTTGATTCGGTTGTTAGAACCATTCCAGCCACTGACAAGAATGTTACTAAAATATGACATTACAAATATTGTAGAACCTACCATTTTCTTTATTTTCAGCGGTATATGTATGTAAAATGTATTTCGAAAAGAGTTTAAAATTTACGAAAGGAAAAACTCACTTCTACTACTAAATCCTTTCAAGGATACCAATGTTGCAGCAACATCTTGAATTTCTGAATCTGCAATATAAAAAAAAATATTGTAAAAGTATGCTGCAACGAAATCCTTCACATTATCTCTGTTAAATGTGTAATAAAGTTGAATCATTGTGGAAATCAGTGAGAAATGTAGTGTGAGAGATATTGGTGCACTATTGAAAACAATCATAGATAGAGGGGCCCTATAGAAATATGGAAGACCCACTAAAGAAATAGGGATCACTTTATAAAATTGAGAAAATAACGTACAATAAATAATTAAACTGTCAAATTGTTTTTAATGGGTTCATTATGAAAATGATTATCCTGATCATGATGTTTATACAGTAGTTTTGAATACATACTATTTTACTGATATAAATATTTTATAATAGACAAGAAAATAGAAACATACTTATAAATATAGTTTGTATTATTAAAATTTAAGATCGACAATTTAAAAATAACCGATTTCCAATACTAGAAACGAGGTAAAGGATGTGTAAACTTTTGAAAATACAGACATGTATGGTCCTTACAATTACTACGTACATGTAGACTAAGATAACTTCTTCAAATGGAATCAATAAAAACACCAAGTGTATATTGACAGGATTAGAACATACTGTACAGATTTGCATGTTATTTGAGTCTGCATTCTTCACCTCAATACGATTTGTCAGACACGATTATGTACAAACTCAATTTTAATAGACATTCATATCAAATATCAAAGTAAAATATACCATAAAAAATCATGCATATATCACGCAGTATTCATAAATATGTACGAAAATCAAAATGTTATTAACCTCAGTTTGTATGTAATACTATATCTATTAAAAAGTAATAATAATAACAAAGAAAAAAAGATTTCCAGGTTTTGGTTTCTACCATGGTTGGTAAAACAGCAGATAAAGTGAAGTAAAATTATCATAGTAGCTTTATGTAAATGCAAAAATGCACTATGACAAGTCGCTATGGAAACAAGTAAACATTTCGTGTTGATTATTCTGATCTTGCATTTATGTACGTATATGACACAGATACCTAGACTATGTCCTGACACGCCCTTAATCAGATCAAATCCATCTGAATGCTTCAACAACAAAGTAAAACATTTCCAAATCCATAAGTTGGATCAATGCTTTTTGGGTGGGGGTTGGATGAAGTCAAATATTCAATCTAGTTTTAGTTTATAGTTTATTAGCTTTAATATTGCTGGGCAACCAGACTGTGTGTATATAAATAACATATGTAAACACGGAAATAAAGCTGTTTGCATTGCATTGCATTGCATTGTATTGTATTAGTATATTTATACTACACTTGAATTCTGTACTACCAATATGAACATCTTTATTAATGGCAGTACCTAGTCTGGCAAGTGTATAATTTGTCTATCATGTTTTATATGAATTCTGCTGAACTGAATCTCCTCTTACCATGTAAAACAGTTTCATCTTTGAGTGAAAATTAGTAGATATCAACATTTAAAAATAGTTTCACCACCTTTTATGAAACAAAAATATTGATTTCCTAGAATTCACAAAATTGTACTTAGAGCATTTTAACGATTTATGAATATCATGGTAGACTTACTGCCATGTGTTCAGTCAACAGATGTTTGAAACATGTTACCTGCAATAACTGCTAATTGTGTCAGAAAAAAGGAATTGATAATTTTGTACGTACACCATTGTGTATGTAAAGAAACAGATTATTGATGGCGCCGGTCTGGTTAAATGCATGTGTCTGGTTTCTCTAGATAAGGTAGAGTGATCTTACAACTTCTGATCAAATATTTGGTGAAAGCATGCAGAATATTTGTTGACTGTAGACCCTGGTGACAAGCTAACAAAAAATTATCTGTTGTTTTGATTAATGTTAATGTTTGCCGTTTATTAGTGATGCATGAAGCTTCCGTATTGTCATTAGTGTGAGTGTGTGCACAGGGTTATTATGGTAAAACTGTCTTTCAGTATGTTTGTTGTGTTGTCATGGAGCATCAACCTGTTCATCTTATAGATTGTAAGAGAGCGCTAAAGATATCCAGATTGACCACACTGAGATTTGAACCCAGGAACCTCAAAAACTCTATAGACTGATACTTAAACCATCTCTTTCAAAACATCTGTATTTGTTGAGAATTACACACTGCAGCTTCAAAATAATTTCAATTCATGTTTATTTTGAATTATTAAAAATAATCTTTGATTGGTCCATTGTGTATTAAGCCAATCGTACTTATAATAGCATTGGCTGCAGCTGGTACTAATTTGGGAACAATTTGGATTATAATGATTACAATGGGATATATGGACAATCTGTCTCATACAAATCTGGGCAAGTAAGCCTACAACTATGGACAAGCTGGTTTCTCAAAACCATCAGAAATGTTATCCGACAATAAACATCCAGCTATCTGACAATAAACATCCAATCAATATGAATGAAAACATCCTAATTGTTGAAACACACTGTAAAACATGTCTTACCAATGTCACAAGCTGTTTGAGCCAATCGTTTGCTGAGAAAAGGAAACAAATCTACAATAGAAAAGTAAAATGTTGATTAACAGGTCATATAAAACTGACGTAGAAAGACATGCTAATGCTAATGTTAATATAGACCGGCATAAATATTGCACAGTGCAATCATAGTTTTAAATATTTTTTAAACTGTGAAAAGTGTTTTCTATAAAATGTATAAGTGCAGTGATGTCAACATGGTTGTGTTAATGCAAATTATGCCACAAAAGTTAAAGTTTGTTTGTTTAATGATACATCTGGAACATATTAATTATTAATCAGCAGTTATTGGATGTCAAACGCATGGTTATTTATATCAACACGTGTACAGAGGAAACCCACTGCTGCCACATTGGCTACTCTTCTTAGAACAACAGCAAGGGATCGTTCATGTGAACTTCCCCAAGACTGGATAGCACATCATGGTACTTAATGCACCAACCATGAATCACTGGTTGGAATGGGAAACAACCCAATGGGTCCACTGAGGAGGAATGAACACAAAAGAAGATCTGTCAACCTATCAAATCTCAGACAGACGCTCTACTGCTGAGCCACGACCCACTCATGTGCAAATACAGCAATATTATTGTATTTTTAAAGTTAAAAGTAGGCTTACAACATATGTCTTAGCATGATGACAAGTACAATTATGAAAGATGTTTGTAAACTTTTATATCATTGAATGATTATACACATGTATTTTGTAATGACTTTTAGTTAAACTAAAAAAATATGACTGAGTAAAAAAAAAGATTTCCCAGGAAAAATAATTCCGACTAATCAATTTTTACAAAAGTATTGGTTTAAAATGTGGTCGTAATTATAGAAAAAATCCAGTGTAATAATACATCTTTTGGAATGTTCAATGAAAGTGCCAAATTGCCAGATTATTTTTACAATGTCGTGCTCATTGCGTAACAGATTGGTTCTATGAAATACAGATGATTGACAGATTTGTCTTATTAAAAAGTTGCTTAGACATAGTAACATTAATGTAAAAGCATGCACTATGCAGATACTTACGAGGTGATATAGTGTTTGGTACAGATCGTGGTGATAAAGGTACAGGCTTGTAACCACTGCAATAAAACAAGCAATATTAGTGAGGTGAGAAAACAAAGTGATACAAAGCACTCAAAAGAATAGTGAAGTACAGTCAAACCTGCTTGAGCGGCCACCTGTATTAAGCAGCCATCTGTCTTAAAGGGCCACCTTAATATTCCACCAAATGATCAATTTTAGTGCATTACGACCTGTATTAAGCAGCCACCTGGCTTAAGAGGCCACTTTTTGTTACTCCCTTAGGTGGCTGCTTAAGACAGGTTTGACTGTATGTGAATTTTTAGAATACATAAGATTAGTGTTTGCTCGGTGAGTCTGATATACACTATACAATTGTCAACATGTCGTAACTATACTATAGGGTTTACAGTACTTAAACAGTTGCCCGGTTATCCCTGGTAAGTGAAACCGACGTTCGACAGATGGGCGTATGTCCATCCACTTTAAAAAATAAGTTTAAAAATGTTGTTAAATATTCTTTTTTCACAAAGTATTGCATACTATTTATATGGTATTCACACCCCATTCAAACCCCACCCAAATTCTAAATTCTATCCCTTCCCCATCCCATCCCATCCGTTCAAAATTCCCTGTCATATTAGAAGCATTAAAGTTTTATATATTGGCTATTACTTTTAGCATGGGAAAGATGTTCAGGTTGTGGGTGGCTAGTATATTTCTATAATCATGTATTGTTAGATCTAATACTTTTTGGTGTGGCAATATTTTTTGACAACAGTACTGATTACGTTGACATAAAAAGCCACGCGGATTGATCAAATATTGATCATAATTATATTAGTTCTCAGACATGACACTATGGTCAGTTTTTCAGGCAGTAAATAGTCCATTCTACAGTAGTGCTAACATTTTCAGCTCTTCACAGCCCAAGAAGTTCCAATTACAGATGAAGTCCATCTTACATCTGAGGAATGCAGTGAAATCCAATTAGATGAGAGATGCCTGGCCATAGTTCCACCAGTCAAATTACAGAAGGCATTGATTGCTGGCACTCAGTACCAACAGAACCATAGTTAATCTTCATAATTTGTTGTCTTTAATGCCATATTGATTAAAACATTGTATTCGCTATCCTCAAAAATACAGATACACTAACTAAGTAATCAAACATCTATTATACATACATGTATATTATTATTGTGAAAGATTTTTTATTATGACATAAGAAAAGATCAAATATCTATTATACATATATATTATTGTGAAAGATTGTTTATGACATAAGAAAAGAACATATTTTATCTACAAATAAAAATTAGTTAACGTGTTACCGTAACCTTCATAATTAATAGCGGTTACGTTTCATATTAATCACTATAAATTAGCTTAAAATTTATTTTCTATATTAAATTGGGGAACTTTACATTCTATTTAAACTCACAATATTGCCTTTCAATAATTTAACATTTGCTACAACTTAACTTTAAGCAAAGCATGAATACAGCTTAGTCCACCATACATACATGATTGAGCTTACATGTACATGTGTTTCCAAGTGTAAATACACTGTACATGTAGTTCATATTGACTCTCAGTGCAATTTAGTGGGGTTCCTTAGTCCATCAATTGTTCACTTTCCGGATACTAACATGGAATTTGGCACAAAGTTGCCTCAAAGTATACTATTTGAAAATCCACCGAGACCCATCTTGGGTCTCCGCCAGAAATCC
>JAULBR010113819.1:0-10059 GCA_032355825.1 Melanodrymia aurantiaca
ACAATGTATTTTGGACAACAGTCGATAATAGATTCGTGTAACAAAACAATTCAATAGTAAGTTCTAATATCACTTGAGATTGAATAACAAAAATTATAAACTTAAAATCCAGTGTTGGCCATGCACACACAAGTTTAAAACATTTTTTTTTTATTAAATAATGAAATCGGTGGACGAATCGTCTGTGCTCAGTGGATGAAATGTATGTGGACGATTTAGGTTAGGTGGACGAATCGTCCAGCATTGATATAGGTTCGTGGACGAAATATCCGGTACTGATCAGTTGACGAATTTTTGGTGGACGAAATGTACCGAGGACGAATCGTCTCGAAAGCGGTAGATCCTATAGGAACATAGTTTTTATATTAGGAGTGGGAGGGAGGAGGTCAAACCCAATACTAAAATCTAAGAAACATTGTTTGGATTGTAAAAAGCAGTGGTATCACTGCCCCTGACTGGGTGTAATTGAATGTCTTCTATTTCTTATTCAATGATCTAAATATTGTATATTTGGCATTTTCTCTTTTCTAAAGTATCCATGTAGAACGGCATTCTTTTGGAAAAAGAAGAAAAATGAAAGTCTTCCTACTGATATCAGAAAACCACTGACAAAGGTTGATGGACCAATAACTCTGGACAGACTCAAGTCCCTGAAGAAACAAACGTATGTATTTACTGGGATCTCTTTTTTTTTTTTGTAAGACGAAAGAGGAATATTAAATTCAGTTTTTTGATACTTCAGTTTCCACACAAAATGTTTCGATATCATAGTTAACCAATTTATTTAAAATTTGGGCCATGTACAAAAATTAAAATAAATTTGTTAACTAGTCTATGGTATGTATGCAAGCAGGTACATCTTATCACTTTTAAGTTTGTGTCTACATTATTTATATACACGTAGTTATAATTTTGTTATCTTGGTGTTGTATGGATATAACTAATACATGTAAGTACGAAATAACCATCATCTTAGCTGACAAATTTTAATTCTCAAGTCAAATTTGAGACATAAACCTCTGTACTGTTCAAACGTTGTTTTTGTTTCAGGTCTGTCCGTACAGTCAGAGGATACAAACCCCCGAATGATTTGCTAGACAGAATGGAACAGATAACTTGTCAAATGTGTGGTGATGCTCAAGACTGGAGATCTGTGTCACTCGCTGATGACAGACAACTCAAGTTTAAGGTTATTACTATGTTAAATAATATAACTTTCCTCTTGCTCTTCATGTGTAGCCATGGTAGATGGATTCTGTATTTAGATATAGTGCATTAGGATCAGCAGAATCGTTAAAGCCAGGGATAATCTACTAATTACAGTAGTAATGCATCTGTCACTGGAATTCGCTAATTAACTTTTGAGCAATTTAATGGTGTTAGCCACATACCAGTATGACAATAATGAACTGATATAATTAAAGAATTCTGCAAATGGTGGATCTCATGTATTTATTGCCTGTAGAATATTCACTGTGATTCAAATGATCCCTCCAAGAAACTAAAAAAAAAAGGTGTATTTAGACACCTTTATATTGTTTTTAAATAGATTTACTTGATAATAAATGATCTATTGCAATAATGGTACTTCAAAAACATTGCATGAAAAATAAAATATCAAATGCTTCAAAATGAGTGACAACCAGTTTTTATTCTAGCACATGCATTATTATCTGTGTTCACTTGTCTTGTATGAATCACATTGCATTATGCGGTTGACGTTCTGTTGAGTTGCCATTAAACATTTATTGAGTTTATTTATAAATTATCTACTTCAGCTTCTTAGACGGTTCATCAAAGAGTTTGATCATGACATCACAAATATGGACCTTCACAAAATCGACAGTGTCAGTGATGCCATCACGTTTTTCCAAACTGAGGTCAGGGATACATCAACATATGAAGACCTATCCAAGTTGGATTTACCTAAAAATCTCCACATACAATTGGAACCTCTTCGTTTTGACCCAGAAACAGACACTATGTTTGGTGGAATATCGGCATTTGATCAAAAGACTTTAAAAAACAAATCTAGATTTCGAAAGAATGATGTGTGATGATCAATGTGTGTGACTTTTTGTACTTCCTGTGTATGCCACATGCTGCATTATTACACGATGACAATACATTGTGTTGGTGTATGTAAGATATTTAGCTAATTTGTGACTTTTGCTGATGCCGTAGTGATAGAGCTCTGCTACTCTTTAGTAATCAGAGTATAAAACGTTGATAATAAATTAACATTGGACTTGTCACAGACATTGGACGTGGATATAGATTTCATATAGCAGTACTGGAAACATTTTAATGTTATTAGGGTTTCCACCAGCAAGTCGAACATTTATGTCTTAACCAATATTTTATTATTCTACAATTATTTTCAATACTGGTACATTTTGAAAACCATATGCATTTTTAAGCAATACAAATTTGCATATGTGCTAAATGTTGCTTTGTTTATACTTTCAAATGATGTTACTTATGCATTTCTAATGTATTTTAATGGCTTGGCAGTTTCTATTTATAAGCATACAGTCAAACCTGCTTGAGCGGCCACCTGTCTTAAAGGGTCACCATAATTTTCGCCCAAATCATCAATTTTAGTGCATTATGACCTGTATTAAGCAGCCACCTGTCTTAAGAGGCCCCTTTTTGCTACCACCTTAGGTGGCTGCTTAAGACAGGTTTGACTGTATATTGTTTATTACATGGTGGGTTTGGTACTCGTTTACAAAGATTGCTAGAGGAAGACATCCACGTACGCTTGTACCTCTAAAATTAACGTTTTCTTGACTTTTGCTAATAGGTCTTTGCAACCACAATCATACCTTCTTGAGCGGCCACCTGTATAAAGAAATCTGTCTACTTCCAAATAATAAATTTTATTGCTTTATGACCTGCATTAAGTGGCCACCCATCTTAAAAGGCCACTTTTTGTTACACCCTTGGGTGGCCTCTTAGTGCCTTACTGGTAGCAGCGAACAATGTGAATGGCTGGTTTATGTTGAAAATATCACACGGAGAAACTCAGAATGCACCAGTTGAGCAAGTTACAGAATTTAGACAATTAATGTATTTGTTTGACAACACGCAAGTAATAACGACTTGAGAAGATTGAAAATGGAGTTATTTAATTCAATTGATGAATAAATTGAATAGAAGTTTCATTTTTAGATGATGGTAATGAAATGAGCTCTCCTATTATGGATGTTAACACTACATAAAGAAGTGTGTCACTCCGTTCCATTATAATCGTTCTTGTCAGATTAATCAATATTATTGTATTGTGAACACAGGATGCAATCTGAGAGTGGTAAAGGCTAAAACCTCATTGCACAGTGCAAAGTTCCATAGAGTTTTAGTTGCTGTCTGCATTTATAGCTGTACTGGCCTTTATGGTTTATAAAAAAAAATCTCCTTTGTAGGGTGTGACGGCGACTCAAAAATGACACCTGTAAAATATAACTAACTTCTTTCACATTACACATAAAACTGCAATCGATTACCATCATAATAATTGGGGTAAATGTTTTCATCAGGTGTAATTATTGACCACATTGTATATACAACTCAGTGGCGGATCCAGAAAATCCATTTAGGGGGGCCCGGCAATGAAGCATCTAGTAACAGACATTTCAAAACCAACTTAAACAAAAAAATTAATATGTAAAAAAAAATTAATTCCCCTAGATCCGCCTCTGCAACTTTCACTTAATTGGCTAGTTTAAAAGCATTCAGCACAATGGAAAAGTGACAATAGGTTGAAAACGAAACCTATAGTTACTCAATTACAGTTCATTCATGTACAAAGTTACCTTGTCCGTCATAGAAAAATGTACTGTTGAGATCAAACAGTATTATTTATAAGTTATTATACTTAAATTGCCTAACTGTAATTGAATAAAACGTAATGTATCTAATTAGTACAGTTCCATTGTCTTGCAATTACAGCTCGATCGATTTTACATAACGAACTGGCGGATAAAGCTTACATGCGGTTTTAATTATTAAGTTGTAGGCCCTAATACTGTTGACAGTTGTTGGCAACAATCCGATACCATGGTGATTTCGTGAGCAAGTGTTATAAATAAGATTGATAACTTTCGAGTGTATTTTAGTTTGGATTTACCCCCATTGGTTGTATTAGTTACCAGTATGCGAAGTGTGATTTGGTAATTTTGGGATTTACCTTTGAAAGCATTGCAGCAATAAAAGCCCCTTACGGCAGCGCATACGACATGGACACTTGATGAGGAGCGTTTGATCTCTAAACCTGTCTGATCTGTGAATATCATATCGCAGTCTGTCATACCGAAGTACAGGTTCGTGATTGACAGGCGTTGACAAATAATTCTCCGTCATGTTTCAAGCCAGTAACTGTTTGATGACCGCCAAAGAAGATATTTTGAATCTAGCGACCAAGACTCTTATAAATGATGTATGCAGTATGATGGATACGCCGTATAAAGTAAGTTGTATATTATATTATGAGCTTTAATTATTGTTTTGGCTTTGTTTAGTTAATGCAAATTTGAAGAAATCGTACATAGCATGAAATTATAGGCTTACTTGACCAATGCTAAACTGAATTACTTTGCAGTGTCGGTTCCAGAATAGTTTTTTTGTGATGGAAGACGAATTTGTTTCCTACCAAAATCTTTTCCACTATAAAAAAAATATATTTAAAGATTCGATTGGTGTTATGTTAACTAGTGTATAAATGCGTTACAGCCACGCCCCTAAATTAACAATTGACACCAGACACTTGCTAATGATCTTGATTGGCCTATATATCTACTGCATAAAGTCACTTTTTAACTAATAAAGTAATCTGCAATTATGATCTGCATTCAGAAGTTTCTGGTTTTTGTTTTAATGTGGGAGATCCTTTTTAATGGTTGAAACATAATATGAAATACATCCGTACGTCTACCGTTACACTCCTGCTTCTAAAACAACTTTAGTTCCTTATAATTTCTTTAACATAAAGTTTTTATATCATTAAATATAATTATGCATACCGGTAATAGACGTATGTATACATGAGCTTGTTAAAATGACAACAAAATCCAAAAATATGCAAAAACAACGATAAAATCCTCACCAAAATAATTACGTTATTAGCTTAAACATTTTATATGCAAAATATAATCTAAAATATTTCGTTTTAGTTTATAGGGAATTATGTTGATTTATATCATGAATGATTTATTATAAATGCGTGGATTCCAGTATGGAGTGTAGTCGCAACAGAAGCAGAGATTTAACACACAAGCCTGCATTCTCGCAGGTGTTGCATACACTGTGTAGTCAATTAAAGGTAAAAACATCCAAAAACACAAACGTTAAATTTGTTTTCTAATACATCAAGTAGAATCGATCACTTTGCCGGTATTCTTCCGTACCATGACTTGTAAGTCATAAAATTAATGCCCCGGAGCACCGCCTTTCATCTCTGGAGACGTCTGAACTGACAATAGGGTCAATTATTACACATGAATACTCCAATGCTTTCTAGTGTCACATGATTAAAGACTACAAATACACATATAACTTGTTTTGATAACAATTTTAACATCAAGCAAAGTGTTATACAATGAATTTCCAATCTAACCGACAAAATATTAACATGGCCTTTGCACAAGGTGGAGTCGACGGATAATGAGATGGCATGTCCTCACAAATCCCTGTCAAAGCAGTGATTATACTATGTGTTCGCAAAATGTGAGCATATCCTGCTCCACCGGTAGCACCCGTCGTAAGCACAGCCATATTGTTTGTTCGCCGTCTTCGTCGAAATGATAAAACGCGTAAACCAGGTCAAAGTAAGGTATTGCATCAGACACCATATGTGTCGTATCGTAAAATAGCCTCTGAACGTCTACCATAGAATTTTTTGAAAGTTTTCACCTGTCTATGAACTGTATAACACTGACGGACACAGCGCTACTTAAAATCAGCATAAAAGTTGTGGTATTTAGACACCAATTGCTGAAGCAGATGGAATATTGCGAAAAATGGACTCTTGGAAAATTGTTGGGTAGTGTGGGTGTGACTGTTATTGTACCACCAATAGTTCATGGCTGTTCCATCGCCACCCATGCCATTTTAGCTTAATCGCCATCACCATCTCAAGTCCATATCCAACAGCACACCCACCCAACCCACCACCATCCACAGCCCCATCGCCACAACCTCAAACTCCAAATTCAGCTTCATCACGACCATCATCCTCACCCATCACTATCATCCAACTTCAACTTCATCACGACCACCATCCTCACCCATCACCCAACTTCAGCTTCATCACGACCAGCATCCTCACCCATCACCATCACCCAACTTCAGCTTCATCACGACCACCATCCTCACCCATCACTATCATCCAACTTCAACTTCATCACGACCAGCATCCTCACCCATCACTAGCATCCAACTTCAGCTTCATCACGACCAGCATCCTCACCCATCACCATCACCCAACTTCAGCTTCATCACGACCAGCATCCTCACCCATCACTATCATCCAACTTCAGCTTCATCACGACCAACATCCTCACCCATCACTATCATCCACCTTCAACTTCATCACGACCAGCATCCTCACCCATCACTATCATCCAACTTCAGCTTCATCACGACCACCATCCTCACACATCACTATCATCCAACTTCAACTTTATCATAACCAGCATTATCACCAATTCCCACCTCCAGCACCCCGTTGCCATAACCACCCATAACACACTACTATGCCATCCCAATCGCCAAATGAACCACCATGGGAACACAGTATGATATCCATGATCGCTCAACTATCCATTCCAATATTCACTATGTTTATGACCATCCATTTCGAAATTCTCTCCGTCTGGCCTGTTCCATTATCTTTAATAAAATTTACATTAATTCAAACTGTATACTTCCATATGTGCAGTACAGTAAATCTCCATATTGTCACATCTACTTGGCTACATTAAATAATCGATATTAGTCAGCCTGCGACATACTAGTAATCTCAGGTCAGCTGCCGCGTACATTGTTCAATAATTCCTCTTTTTCCTCTTCCCTTCCCTCGCAATACCCACACACGATCATGTGGTCGAGATGCTCGCTCGCACGATCAATCTAAATCAGAAAGCGCATGTTTTGGAGACACGCTAGATACGTATTGATTGACATTTTGCACAAAATCTTTGACGTAGACCTGGCCGTGACGACTGATAAAGATGTTGGTTGAAACGTGTTGCGATGTTGACATCTGGTGTGTGCAATGCGCTGGATTAGATACAGTTAATCTGTGGTGTGCACGTATGCAGATGTGCACCGTGTTTGTGTGGTGTCGTCAGACGTATCTGACCTGATCGGCGATAAACAGTCGCGGTCAGACAGGACAGGTATGAATCCGTGTGTTTATTATAGTTCGTTATAGGCCATTATTGAAAGAAACAAACGATTATCAGTACGTTTACGTAAAAACCGTGTTATTTTACTATAAATGCACATCTCTACTAAAATATCAGAAATCACCTGCATTTAAAAACATGCACAGGTTTGATGATAAACGGAATTTAGTAGGCTACCCGTCGTTTAAAATCGTGAGTTAGGCATTAATATTATATAGCACATTAATTATTGAGTGGTATCTATTTCACATGTATACCTTAGGCCATGTATACGTTTTATTTTTAATATCTAATTTAACGTTCATAAACTTGTGGTAGGATATGGCGATAACCGCATCACTTTATTTTGAACCACTGCATCATTTGTATAGCTATATTATGTGTTTAGTACGTTCTGTGTCAAATTAAATTCGTTTTATTTAACCAAGAACGAATATGCTATACATGTATATAACGTGTTAAAACTAAGTATTCGTCAAACTACTTATTTTAGGTAAAGCATATAAATTACTAATAATCAAAAGTGTGATTATGTATTAACTTTCTTATTTCATTTAACGTACACTTATTATGCATGCATATATACATGTATATAGTTGTCCCCTCTCAATTGCTCTGAATATTTAGGCGAGCGAGAATACGAGATACCAATGCAAAAAAAATTATGATAATATATTATTATGTACCAGTTAAAATATGCAATAATTATTATGAATTATACATCTACCGAGTATGTTCGATACACGCCATTGAGATCATGCAGTCTCTCATTGTTAGATTGGTGCAACGGTCGAATAGTTTCACGTGATACCATTAAATATGTATGAACTTTAACATACCTCTACTTATATACTTGTCTTGACACAATACAATTAATTAGATCAACGTAATTATGTTAACTTCTCTAATCGATTCGTTATCAAAGCCACTGGTACCCGATTGTATAATAGCTGCATGCTTATTGCACCCAATATACAAGCAGGTATAATTATTATATTTAAGCTAGTATAATTAGGCCTATTACTGTATATTCGAACTCGTTTGCAAAGGCTACTTAGTTTAACAGATCTGCACAATGTATGTTAATTCGGCTCTGTCGAAACTAGCTGGTTGTTATGTTATATATTTAAAGTGGCCTTAATCATCAGTTTCGACTAGAACGTAAATCTGGACTTTGTAAACATATTTTATCTGCCCATTTAGAACTACGTTTCCACATTGTAATCAAATTGATAAAGGAAATGGTCAAAATTTAACATAGTATATTGGGTATTTATTTTAACAATACAACAACTTATAATGGTATACAATCAAATCTATTTTTGATTAGGAAAATTGTTTTCAAAATTAAAAGCTTAACTTATCACGAACACGGCAAATTATTCAATTGATCATGGCAGACACACATTTATTTAGACACATTGCATGCACCTATCAGTATGAGAATTGCTGACACATTTGCTGACACATAGCCTACACTTTTTCGATTAGAAGCAATTAAGGGATCTGTTGAATGCGGTTTCCTCATACTACAACCTTTGATATGCCAATCGTGGATTACTGGTCAGAACGGAAAGTTTAACACTTCTACTAAGGAGAATCGATCCTTTGAGCTCCCATGGACGCTATATAGCGTCGAGAACAACCCTGCTCCCACGAGCCATGGCAGTACATGTACTTGAATATTCTCCACACCACATAATACATGTATCTGTGCATGTGTTGGTGATGGACATCATGCAGAACTGTTTACGACAGTTTCTAATATCAATGACATGTTTTGGCTTGCGTGCCTGCACTCGTCGATAGATTCCTGTTAAAATAGTCAATGACATGTAGCATGCTCTATTTACTCTATATCGGTATATTAATCAATGCTTCCCCTGCATTTAACAATGCAGTATCGCTATGTGTTGCATGCTTATTGTCTAGAAAAATGCTGATTCAATCAATAACATTAAATAACATCGTTGATTACTCTGCTTCCTGTTTTAAGATACCGGGTTTAATTGGTGATTGCATATCCTCACCGACATGTGTTCATGCTTAGATACTAGTATACATTTTATGCGTTTTTTTACAATGCCTTAAAGTCAAAACAATTAGATAACTCTGCTTATTCAGTTAAAAACTAAAACTCCGACACCTACTATACAATAATTATCATAATTCACAGGTCTGTAACGAGGATTCTCTCAATGTCTCTGCGAGGTGATTTGGGGGTTTTTTGGTGTGGGAGGAATTGAACCTTCAATAGCAAAACAAATTTTGACCTAATGTGGTGTTTTTAAAACAATTTGTTTACCATCGAACCCCTAGAAAATTCTTTATAATTGTATATGCGGCGACTTCTTGGAATGCCTATTTTTCCAGTGTTTCGTCTGTCACAAATCTTTAATACAGTGTTATGACTCAGATATGAAACAAAACTCCAACCAAACCCTCCCGTTGGACCTCGTGAAATGGCACAGGGTACACTCTATGGTAGAATATAGGATAGCTGTCATCGGATATAGGCCAGTCAATCTAGCTCATTTTAGGGCTTAACCCAAAACAAATTGCAACAGAATTTATTCCACCTGCATTCATTTAGGGAAGTCCCCCTGAACATCATACTAAAAATATACTTTTATATAATTAGGGGAAGTAGGTC
>JAULBR010113830.1:0-10059 GCA_032355825.1 Melanodrymia aurantiaca
CACTATCCCATAGACAGAATAGCACACAACACGGAATTTGATAAACCAGACGTGTTTCACTGGCTGGAACAGAAAATGACCCGTAAAATAATCTGCACTGTGGATCGATCCCACGACCTATCCCGCCACAGGCAGACATTCTACGTCCCTCTCCCCGTATTGTAATCAAGTTTTGTTTGTAACGGTGGTGGTTAAATTTAACACAGGTTTGTTGGATGGTCAGAGATGTACGTTATGCAATCCAAACGTATATCATTGAATTCAAATGTCAACTCTATATTTATCAAACTTGTAAATCTAATGATACATCATTGCATTCAATGTCGGATAAAGATAACATTAGTTATAACATTTGATGTAAAACGATGTCATTTCGACACATGGTCTTAGAAGAAGTCTGCTGCTAACAGGCTACTCGGTACTCTTTTTTTATTAGCATTAAAGAATCCTTTGTATGCACTTTCTCAGACAGGATAGCACATACAACAGTCGTTGATGTAGCAGTAGTCGTGATAGCTATTGATGGCGTCGTGGTTTATTAGTGCGCAATGCGGCACATTCCACCGACTTCAGCACTCATAATTGTGCTCGCAACAAACACTGCATGTCAGACAAAAAATATCTTAAACATTGAAAGAGAAAAAACAGTTTTATTTGAACTAAAATATGTACCAGATATTACATGGTAGTAAAATTAAAACCACAACACCATACATGAATACACTCACAATGGTTACCACGATCTACGGTTACCGTAGAAACTCAAAATAATATTGCACAGACCATGCATGTGTATATTCCAAAACTGAAACTACTTTGTTTATATAATGTATATGTATAATATTATGCTTGGTCCGAGAGAAAAGAAAGAAGATGACACATCATAAGTTTGTATTTACAGTCAAACTTGCTGATATTGCCACGTCTGTTACAAAAACCTGTTGAGGAATAACCTGTGTTATGTTGATAAACATCGGTTTTATTAAGTCAATAAGTCAAACTGCTACAGCATGACATGCATTAAAGATACACTGGAGGATTTTAGTTCTCAAAATATGGTCGAAGTTCCTGGGATTCTCCTAATTAAAAATATTTATTCTAAAAAATATTTATCAATTGGTAATTCAAGGGAAGTAACTCTTCCTTTTATTTCAAGCAAAACTACATGACTGAGGAAATTACATTTAAAAAAGGACTGACTAGATAATAATTTGTTAGTTAAGAATTCCCGCTACGTCAAATGGACCATTGAAAAAACAGGAATTTAGTACGTACGAAAAATTTGCGTAAGAGAACACTTGCCTTAAGACATCACTTTTCAATTATCCATATTCAGCTAAACTACAAATTCAACATACTTAGCACTTTTTTTTGCCAAATAATGTTTGTGTTAGTAATCCGTCTGGCAAAGATGACGTTTTTAATTAGTTTGTCGAGTGGCTGTTTACCGATATTAAATAGAGCATTCATTGAACTAACATTTGTGGAATATACACACATACATGTACGTATTATTGTTGCAATTCATAAAGTAACACCCATCTACCTGAATACAATAGTAAAAAGACATGCAATATTAGTATATATTGCTTATTATTATAGTTACGCTGCAATTACGTCTTGCTAACGAGGAATGCAGTTTATGGAATAAAACACCAATAATTATGTAGTCATGGATTCAATTTCTTTTTCCTTTAACCCTTTCAAGACTTTAACAGTCGTACAAGTCCGACGTGTAAATTCGGCTTAACATTAATTGACTTAACAAGCTTGAGTCAAATCACTTCCAGTCATAAAGACTAGTTAATTAGAATATATGTATGAACTTTAAACACAATTGGTATTGGAAAATGATATTATGGGATGTCTGATGTTTTAATAAAAAGTTGAACATCACAAATTAAAGTTGGTCTGGACAAGATCATACAAGAAGTAACACAGTCCAGAAAGGGTTAAACAAAGAATACCACCTTTCAGAAATTTAAAATCTTTTATTAATGTAAAGCTCATGAGTATTGTGTTTCTGCTGTCAACAGTTAGCGTAGTATATATATTTCATAGTTTGATTGCATAAAACTACATAGTGTGGTAACCATATAAAAATTAATAACATGTCTCTGTGTTAAACATGTTGTAATTTAAATTTGATGCCGAGGTGCTCAACATGCTAATAAAACCTGGAACTCTATTCTACGTATCTGCATTAAACATATTAGCATCTTTTTAGAGCCAAGTTTGTTTAAATAAACTTTGACTGTAAAATAACCAGGGATGATGGCAGTGTAAATATAGTGTATGAGATATTTCGTTGGGTTTGTTATTTACATTGACAAAGAATTTTAAATTATTGCAAGGTGTTAATACAACTTTCTGAAAAAGACTACAGAAATACAGCGTAAAGGCGCCTGGCATTCTATCTTGAAGCGTATAAACACACAACAATATGTCAAACGTTATATTACATGAGGAATGTTAGCAAACACAGCTAAATATAAACCAGATACGTACACCACAGAAACAATTTCATCGCTCAAACTACAGTGGTGGCCTCAACCAAAAAGTCGCCTAGGCTTCTGCAGATCGCCAAAACCTCCTATGAAGGTTACTGACATGGGTTTAGATGAAACTTTTTCTGGCTGGATGACCCTCGGACTATACCTAGAGATATATCCAAAACTGACATCCATACCAGGCCAGTAGCCAGGATAGAGAGGTGTTATGGAGCCAGCGATGATAATTACTGCCTAGGCGACTGTTTTGGTTGAGGCCACCTCTGTATGTCTTATTTTATTGCTTTATTTTTAACAAAAACATAAAATTAAAAAAATACCCGCATACAATAAAACATTGCGATAGATATTTCAACTATTATGCTTGTATCTTAACCTACATGTATGTTTAATTTTGTTTTAATTTAATCTACTTTTAAGTTGTATTGGCCATCAAAGTTCACGGACGGATACACACTCAATCTTAGTATACCCGCATGAGTTATACAATCTTCGTATAACTCGTTACATCGGTGTTCAGGTTATTATGCAGTAACATGAGTTTACGCACAAATGCGAGTATTTTAACAGAACAAAAATAACGGTTACCAATTACCTTTTAAACAAAGTAATAATGGAGGTTTGTGAAACAAAACAGCGAGTTGAAACAACACGTAATCTATGACTATTACTCGTCATTCTAAATGAACAATAATACTGATAATCTATCTAAAGTCAATAATAACAAAAATGAACAAGTTTGAAATGTAAAATAAGAAATGGACTCAGATCTCTCATTTGAGTACAGTAAAACAGTGACAACAATTAGAAAATAAACTTCAAACAACCTCTGGCAATTTCAAACAGCATTAATGGACAGCATACATGTATATAGTGAGTGCATAAATTAAAAATGAAGCGATTGCGTTTATATGTTTTCACATACAGATGACCTTTTTTAAATGTTCATCAACCATTGATGCAGAATAATTCAAACGGATCAAATTGCAAATGAATTTTTAACCTCTGTTCATAGAGTATTAAAGAAAAGCAAATTTGTACATATAAAGATTACAGCATTTTATTAGATCAGCGGGAAATTTAACAGGTGAAAAATTGTGAGAAATTATCAAACATTGGTATCAAGTGTCATTTAATTGTGACAGGACCATAATATGATGTACAAATTGTAAACATGATTTTGTGTAGAACTACCCACCATTTTCTTTATTTTCACCATTACATCGACATATTTTCTCATTAATTTCTCTCACACATTAATTACATGTTTTACGGTATTTACCTTAACAAACATACAGATTATGCATTAAACATCGAATACGGTTATGCTATGTCATCTATGCTATCAAGTCATGAATATTAACAACATGATCAAACGTGGACGTATGTGGAAAACATTACACTCACAATAAGTCATGTTAAAATATCCTGTCAAATATCATACGGTATAAAAACGTCAAAAAAGTTCTACATTTGGACAATGAATATGAACGACATACTGTAATTATATCTACTCCCTCTCACTCCCCCCAAATGAGTAAAAATATTGGCCCCTCTTTTCGGATATTTTCGTTGTTGATAAGCAGTTACAAATAGTTCATAGCCATAAATGGACAAAACCAAGAAAAAAAGGTCAAAATGTCCACAAAGTCAATCAGAATATTGAAATTCCGACTCTAAATGTGAAAACTACGATATTAATGAAGTGAAGCTGTTTTCTAAAAATGATTAGTCGGTGAAATATGCATGAAACTGCTGCCTAAAAACAACATAAATGAAGAATATAATATTACAGAGTATTAAAAGCAAAATATGCAGCTGCAAAAGCAACAAAAAAAGTTTGATAAAAAAGATTACAAGAGTCGTTAATTAAAAATAAACACAACTACTACATGAATACACAGGATAATACAATATATAGTGTTACAAATGTAACCCACGCAGTAAAAATGTTACACTGTAACATTAAAGCATGTAAATGTACCATAAACATTAGTGAGTGAACTAAAAAGCACCATTGCATATTACTCTGAGGAAGCAACGTTGTACGTATTACATAATCACATGATGAACACTGACCAACCTATTGTCAATAATCTCCTATTTTCACATGTTGTAATCTCTTATTAGCACAGGTAGTTTTAATATACATGTGACTTACACAATCTTTTACTCATGAAACCTAGAAATACAGTCTTATATCAACATTTACAAACCTTACAAACCGAAAATCTCTTCCAAACATGATCATTGTTTAAACTGATAACCTCAAACGATAATGCTCTATTACCGTAATGTATTTTTTACTATAGTATCATTTACTAGGGCTGACATTCCCTAGCTACCTCGAGGGAATGACTGTTACTCACTTCCTGTGAGGGAATCAACTGACCAGGAATATTGTCTACCTCCGTGGAGTGAATTGAATTTCTCCACTATTTTTCTACTTTGTTTCAGTGACAAGGACTACCTAAAAATTTTTTTTTTCAAATTCCCAAGATAGGCTACAAGTATTGTATTGTGCAAATAAAACACCTCTCCACCCATTTAACAATCTAACACTGAAGCAAGCAGCAAATCTCAGCCAACACAAGAGTATATACGGTAATAGTAATATATAAATTGATATCCTAAAAAAAAGCTTAGTAAAGTAA
The DNA here is from genome assembly GCA_032355825.1 of Melanodrymia aurantiaca. Classification (NCBI taxonomy): domain Eukaryota; kingdom Metazoa; phylum Mollusca; class Gastropoda; order Neomphalida; family Peltospiridae; genus Melanodrymia; species Melanodrymia aurantiaca. The sequence continues at coordinate 5,165 of JAULBR010113830.1, forward strand.
AATGAATAATATTTACAAGTTGCAGTAAAGAAAAGTTAGTATTGGTAAATTACTCTATACAAAAACTAGTGTGGGTGGGTGGAAGAATATCGCTTTGTACTCCACCTACAAGGGGAAACCTCTCTCGTGTGTTGTACAGTGGTGGCCTCAACCAAACAGTCGCCTAGGCTTCGGCAGATCACCAAAACCTCCTAGGCAGATGACTGACATAAGGGGTGTAGATGAAAATTTTTCTAGCTTGATGACCGTGGACTATATCTAGAGATATATCCAAAACTGGTATCCATAGTGACCACCAAGCCAGTAGCCAGGATTGTGAGCGGCTGTTGTTTAGGCTTATGGTTCCATGCCTAGGCGACTATTTGGTTGAGACTACCACTGTAACATGCCATTTTAATTCAAATTGCTCTCCATTCCCAAAACATTTATTAAGCCTAAAGGACCGTACATAAACGTCAGTGTGTTTCACATTCCTAACGTAGTTATGATTTAGATTAACTCCAACGCTCACATTCTAAGCAAAACATTCATCAAATATAGATCGATGTTTTAACATGCCGAGCAACACAAACATGGTTTTCACCCATACACCCCCACTACACTTTCCAAACATTAGTCACACTGCGAAACACATTGACATTTTATACACAGTCCCTAACATGAAGGAAAGAATTTAGATTCTCATCATTGCATATAAATTTTAACACAAACAGCATCATTTTTGTCTAGTTCCATTTTTTAACATGTCCGAAAATCAATCCAAATTATTGTCCATACTTAGAATATGTTCCACTTAATATAATGTTCGTGTTGAGTGGGGGTGGGTGGTTAAAAGAGTTGCTACATTTTTAAATATTGTATGACGAGATTGAGAATCAAATCTTTCATTTCGTGTGTTGAAGCAAGACGTATGAGTTACTGTGCATTTAAACACTATTGGACGAAACAGTGGCTACAGCGTCATCACTTAGCACTAGTCTTGGTTGATTGGGATCGGCAAGATACACACAGTGACTAGCTGGTGGGGAGGTTGTCGTTTAGTCTCTAGGCCTTGTAGTTATCCACTCGGTACCACACGCGCATGTTCTGCACGTGGCGAATGAAATAATACGCCAACAGGAAGCCGAAAATCTATAAGACAAAAAGAAAAACAGTACTAAAAACATGATTTATAAAAAAACATTTTATCAATTAAATTTTGTTTTTTATTTCACACTGGACACAAAGACTACTAAAGTAGACTTTACTCATATAGTAACTCGATTATTTCGTATTTCCAGAGGCGTGTTCAGAGAACAAATATATCGCGAGTTCACGATAGACTGGATTTTGTACCAATATTAAATGAATGTGATGATAGAACACGATTGGTACCAGTTAAACTAGACATGAGTTTACGTGAAATATCGCGTCTGAACACGCCTCTGTTGATGATGATCAGCAAGTGTAGCCTATGTGACTGCAGTAGATTTATTCATAGACCAAGTGTCGACTTAATGGTGTTTGACATAAAAAAAAACAATGATTATTAATCAGTGTTGTCATTAAACACTTCTTTGTCGGAACAAAGTTGCAAAATTATTACATTCAAGTATGTTCCAGAGATTATCTGATAAACCGCATTGCAACTTGGTTGCATAGTATATTACAAGCTATTTACAAGGTAATTGACTAGTGATCATTGTAAAGTAATAGACCAGGACGTAGCTCAGTTTCTTAAAAAAAAGCTAATTTTTTATTGGCAGATATCCATTTCTCTTCATATGGATAATCAGTTAAAATAATAAAATAATTGTCAACTTTCAAAATGTGAAATATCAACAAGCAACGACAAAGGCACTTTCCCCCATCTTTTACATAAATGTCTCGTCTCGATGGTAATATCATGTGCAAATAGACAAATTATCGCTTCCATTGTATTGTATGCACATCAAATGAGTCTTCATACCCAACTATCATTAGTGCGTAGTTCATGAATATATGAGTCTTTCTTGAATGCATGAATTTCATTTTTAAAATCATCTTTCGCAGTCGTTTTCTGTATACAGATCCTCACATTCAAACTTCAGTTCCTCCAAATACTCATTTATTTGTTTTAGTCCGTCTTGAATTCTGAAAATGCATCAACAAAATCCGTTAAGATGTTTCATCTTTTACAACAAATTTATCCAGAGGAGAGAGATTTTCTTTTCGTTCAAAACAACGAACCATGTAATTTCAATGACTCAACTTTTTTGTTAATATTCTAATTCCGAGTGTATATGATTGATTATCGGTAGAATATTGTTAGAAAAAGTGTGTAATTGTTGTATTTTACGATCAACTGACCTCTGTTTGAGATCGGCTGCCTCAATCTTGTATTGTTCTTCATGAGGGTGGTCCACTACGTTTTGTTGTGCCAACTGGAAGTTAGCAGTCTTAAAAGAAGGGGAAAAAAGGATATTTGCTTATGCTATGAAAATATGCATGTGCAATAATAATAGTTTGAATGGTTTCAAGGCATCTCCGGTAAAAACTAAAAACCTCGTATGATGTCGGCTATCAATTGTCACTTTATTGCTTGTGTCTTCAATATCCATTATTAACACCTAATACTACGCTAAAACTCATTAATAATTTATAGTTGCTACCAGAGAAGCAATTTAGCGTCATAATTAGCCATTGTGATGAGGCGAGTGGATGTAGAATCTTGCCCGCATGTAATTTTTGCTGTCAAATTACAATCACCAAAATTACACCCACCCCCCAAATAATACCAATTTTACAGTATTGAATTGGCTTCCTATCATTAGTTACATACAAAAATACACATGTAGTTACATAAAATAAATACACATTAAGTACTGTAATATACAATAAATATGATACATTGTAAATACAAGAATTAATTTAATCAACATACTGAAATTATCAAATGAATGAAGTAAAATTTAACGACCCCAGCAGGAAGAAAGCCCGGCTAATGGGAGTAAAAATATGGTAAAAATTATAAATACATGTACAGTGAACCCCCCCCCCCCCCGCCCTAAACCAGAATTCCCTCTAAACCGAACATATTTCAAAGTCACAAATAGCCTTATGTGCTGTATTTAAACCCCTCTAAACCGAACATTTTATTCGTTTCCAAGTGTGTTCGGTTTAGAGGGGTTTCACTGTATAATATATAGACCCAGTGACCAGCACCTATCAAATTTTTTTAAAAAGTGATTAGTAACTGAGTATATATTCTGACTGAAATACTAAAAGTTTGTTTTAACGACACCTGGAAAACATTTATTATTAATCAATGGTTATTCGATGTCAAATCCCACTGATGAATGTCCCTGTGGCACAGACGCCCAAACACATTCTTCAGACCTGTCCAACATATAACACCCTGAGACAAGAAACCTGGCTGTATCCAGTGGACCTCAGAGAGGAACTTTAGGGACCGGTGGCATCCCTTCAACAGACAGCAGACTTCCTGGTGAGAACAGGACTGGAAGTCTCAGCATGGCGTTGGGAACGCAGAAGAAGTAAGATGTGGTTATATCAACACTGACACAGAAACCTGCTGCTGCCACATAGGCTACTGTTACCAAATGATGGCACACACCACGACCGTGGATGGACTAGTGAATCACTGATTGGAACGAGAAATAACCCAAATCGCCCACCAAGGAGGGTCGCCTTATCAAACCTCGGTAGGACGCTCTTGTGCCGAGGTACACCCCACTACAACTGATCATCTAAAACAACATATATATGTACGTACATGCACTACGTAGAAAGGAGAATCTTGCTTTATTCTTTAACTACTGTTTATTACCATGTGTAAATATCGTATACTCCAGGTGCAGGTCGGGTTTGACACCTCTAGTACCCGAGTCCAATATCGCAGCTCTAGTGGTTACTCGTTTACTCAGCAGGTGTGTTAATGGTGTAAAAGTTACCAGTTTACTCAGCAGATGCTAGTTTGCTCAGCAGGTGTATACATGGACTAAAAGTTATTGTAAAGAAGATGCCAACAACAATAGATGTATAAAGTGTTAAGAAGCCACAAATAGCAATATGTTGGTGTATACAATGCAAAGAAATTACCAATTCTAGTTTAAGTTTTTCTTCATTCTGTATTTTTTCAATACATTTTCCAATCCCATTCTGCTGTAGAGTCTTCAGATTTTCAATTATTTTCCTAACATCATCAGAAATATTTTTGAAAGTCTGTGTTATTTCATGAACAAGTTGTCTATACATTGGAAAATTGTAATGTGGTGCCCCTTTCAAATAAGCCTGGAATCCTCTGTGGGAAAAAAAAAAGTACATAATTATATAATGCTCTCACTCTAAACTGCACTTGTCTAATTCAAAACGTTGTCTAAATTGAACTAGATTGAGTTTATAGAGCCATATTTAATGCTCCCCTAATCTTCAATTTAGCATAGGAACATACCGTACTAGATTTTCATTACCGGTACTTTTATAGATCAATGATTAAAGCCACTGTCATTGGTTCAAGTTTAGGATGTTTGACAATCTAAACATCAAAATTATCAAACCATATCTCCATATAGAGTCCAGAGGATTTCCAACAAATTGTAGGCCTAAACACACTTAACCCACTGCTTAAACAGTGATGACAGTATGTGCACTGGCCTTTCCCCAAGATTTTTTTAAGGCGCTTACACTTTCAAAATTAAGCAATAATGTAGTAGTGTTGATATAAAGAGCTCCTACTGGCTTCGGCTAGAGGGAATTTCCATTTAGCTCAGTTTGTAGAGAGCCCTTGACTCTCACACAGAGGGTCCTGGTTCGGTTCTCCTCAGTGGAGGTTGAGATGTGTGTTACATTTGGAGCCGACGTAGGGACCGGGTGTGTGTTCTTAACACAAGAATACAAATATAACCCGGTCAGAA
>JAULBR010113841.1:0-10058 GCA_032355825.1 Melanodrymia aurantiaca
CGTGTTCTATCATATCACATTCATTTAATATTGGTACAAAATCCAGTCTAGCGTGAACTCGCGATATATTTGTTCTCAACGAGTTGTTTATTAATTGTCTGTTCAATCTTTTTGCACGTGTCTACATCCAGTTTGTAATGAAACTGGGCAATTCCATATTGGAGAGGACTTGATGCCAAAATATTATCTTCAAAATATAATGAAATAAATGGTTTAAATCTATAGATTAATAACCCAATTTAACTGAACAACAAATGTTTTCACTGACACAAGTTGTTTTTGTACTAAACGCCAATGGCGAACATTTCATATTTTTAAGGTTAGTTGACAAAAATATTGGTAAATTGGCTCTATCTATATTCCTTGAATGTAAAACAATATTCTGCATATTTCATTAGATGTGTAATGTCACTACCCTGACTTTCAAACACAAATAGTTAAAAACAGTCTCCACAAAGCATAGAGACTGAAATAGGATTCAGAAAAAAAGTGTTTTGCTACTGTAACGTCGGTCACAAAAAGTTCTAAAAAATTCTGTAATGAAAAAATCTGAGCGTACTCGAACATGTCATTCATAATTTTCTTAATACTTGCCATTAGTCCTTGATATTATATGAATGTAGTGTGAGACCTGAATTTAATTGGTAACGTCACTCACATGTAACGTCACTCACAGAAAAACAGGTGCTGTAACGTCCGTCACTTTTCAATCATTGAGCTATAACCAGGTTTTACTGAAATCTTTCTACATATCTTTAAAACAAAAGGTGGTTTATTATCACTAGGTCTTGGAAACAATAATCATCATGAATATTCATGTTATTTTCTCCCACAATGCACCATACTTCCTGATGTCATCCATTGTTGCCAGCTCAAGCTTTTGAAACAAGAAACTGAAGAAACTTTTATTCAAATTTCATCAAGCAACATCTGCAGAAGTCAGGTATGTATTACATGTATATTTATGGATACTACTAATAAAAAAAAACAAGTTTACAGTAAACAACACTACATGTAGTTTGATAAATACATGACCTGTTGGGTCAGGTTAAAGCTGGGGAAAACAGGGACTAGGTGAAATTGGCTGGCACCGAGTGGCTTTTAGTCTAGGTAATATTTTATATTTAGATGCAGAATTTGGGTTCTAAAGTCATCTTTGAAATATTTTGCATACCTTCATCACCAGATGTAATGTGGATGGCTTGAGAGTAATTGAATATATGGTGGATTAAAACTTGTATAAATATTTTATTCTTGGCAGTATAATACAGTTGTACATTTATTCGCTAATAGCCTTAGAAAATAATTAAATACTCAATGTGGTCTCACTATCTGATTTTTTTTCTTCTTCACAGGATGCCTTTGACTGCTGCAGAGAGACAAGCTAGAAGAAGACAGAAACTAAAGGAAGAGGATCGACATGATGAATTGAAGAAAAAAGATGCAGATAAGAAACGAAAGAGTCGAAGCAAAATAAAAGAAGACAGAAGAAGCTGCCTATTCCTCACCAGAAGAAAATCAAGAAAGACACACAAGCAAAAACTAAGGAGCGAGTTGCTACGTGGAGGGCATTAAAGAAAGAGCGTGCAGAACAACAGCATGGACAGTCCCCTCCTGCGTTCAAAAGTGCACAGGCACTTGGTAAAGCAATGTATCGTGCAAAACGTGCTCTGACCCCCATCTTACCTCACACACCCAAACGAAGAATGGCTGTGTGCCACAGACTGTTTGCTCACCTGAGTCCAACTGAGAAACTAGAATCCCTGATAGCAAAAGGCACATCTACTGGACTAAGTACAGAAACAGTTGCCTTGGTTGAAACTTTTTACCAAAATGATGATATTAGCAGGCAGGCTCCCGGACGGAAGGATGTCGTGACTGTCCGTAATGATGATGGTTCGAAAGAAAAAGTTCAATCCAGGCATCTCACATTTTCTGTGATGGAAGTGTTCACTTTGGTTAAAAAGGACAATCCAGACATAAAAATAGGCAAAAGCAAATTTGCTGGTCTTCGGCCTGGCCATGTGCTACTCAGCAACAAGTTGCCCCACAATGTGTGCCTTTGTAAGTACCACGAAAACTTTATTTTGGCCATAACTGCACTTCATGATCAATTTCCAAATTTGCCCAGTTATGACAATGGGCTTCCTGAGAAACTCCTCTGCAGCCTAGAGCTTGTTGGTTCAATGAATGTGAAAATTGCAAAGACGGGAAAGTGTTCACAGCCATCACTGAAATGGATTCTGCCGCAGCAGTTTCCTGGTACGTTTGGAAGAATGATGCTGATAACAGACTTTGTAAAATGGTTGAGGAGGGAACGACAGATGATCTTCGAGTCCATATCTGTTCTATACTTCCACAGTTCATGGAACACTGCTTTGTGAAGCGTCAGCAGGCATCCACATACAAGCGCGAGAGGGCGGCTATTGAAGGATGTGAGAATAAAGCTCTTCTACAAGTAGTTTTTTCTGAAAATTATACTTGCATGTACCAGGATGAAATCCAGAGTGCCCATGGCAGCAGCACCAAGTCAGCCTCTACACAGCTGCTCTCTGGCATTCTGGCAGGCTGCACTCCAAAGTGATAGTTTCCGACAACCTGACCCATACAAAGGACACCCTTTTGGCCTATACAGATGTGATCCTGGATACCCTACCTTCCTCTGTCAAATCAGTGTCAATTTGGTCTGATGGCCCTGCATCACAATTCAAAAACCGTTATATTGCATCATCCCTGAATGTCCTGCAGAAGAAGCATAACATTGTTATCCACTGGAATTTCTTTGCAACTTCCCATGGGAAAGGCCCAGTAGATGGGATTGGTGGTGCCGTAAAGAGGCACGTTTGGAGCATGGTTAATACCAGGAAACACACTGTCGTGAATAATGCTCCTTCATTTGTAGAGGCAGCAAAGGATATGTCGGGTGTAATGGTCACAGAACTGTCGACAGTAGACATTGAAATGCGTAATAATGTCCTCAAGTTGAATGAGGTGTTTGCTGATGCCCCGGCTATCAAAGGTATAGCTCGGTTCCACCACCTCTGTGTTAAACAAGGCAAGGTTGAAACATCTATTCTGACTAGTGATGTTGCCTATTCTTCTGACAAGACGGATGTGATCGAAGTACCTGCTCATCATGCTGAACTGATCGACGCAGCAATTACAATTGACGATTGGTGGGCTGTTGAGTATGATGGTGAACTCTTCCCTGGAGTAATCAAGAATATTCAGAACAATAACTTTGAGGTCTCTGTGATGGAAAAGGTTGGTGCTTCATGGCAATGGCCATCCAAGGAGGATAAAATTTTCTACCATGGGTATCAAATGAAGAAGAAGCTGCAACCTCCAGTCATGATCAATGCCAGAAATCACTGGGGTGCCACTTTCCCTGGTTTTGATTAAGAGAGGGATGTATCATTTGCTAGAGAGCAATTTAATTTTGAAAATGTTTTCAATAGTTTTAACTCATCAATGGAACTAAAACAAGACTTCTAATGTCTAATGGCATGCCACTGTTATCAATGAATAACCAAATTGGTAACACTTTTCCAGTTCTGGAATTAATAATATTCATGCCTAACAAAAAAACTATTAACATCAGTCATAGTAACATCAGTTAGACACTGTCAGGTGACTATTCTGTTATTATCCTAATTATTGCATTTGTGTGTTCAACTTTTTTTGTCATGTTTAACTTTCGGTTTTAGGTTACATGTATCTTGTTCCCCAGGATAAAAACTAATGACAGACGGACACAATCATGTTTCACGTAAAGTTCAGTTTTGATCATTTTGATCATTATATCTAATGATATTAACATTGAAACATTATGGACAAACTGTAACGTCACTCACGTAACGTCTGTCACGCACAATTATGTCATAATTTTTTTAATGCTTTGGTTTTTCAATTTAGTAATGGTTTGTAGTATTGTAGTTTCATGTTATCATATTCCCTAGGACAGAAACATTTGTTAACATTTCCAGGTTTGAAGACAAATTTTAAATAAAACTGATGTAATTTTTCTGCTCTCTTTTTTATGTAACGTCACTCACGCCAATATTTTTCATCCCCATCCAGAGAAATATAACAATATGAAAAAAATGCTGATACCATCAAGTAGACTTTGACCCCAATATGATTGATACAAAATATAAAGAACTAGGAGATACAGGTTTGATAACCACACCGGAGGATGTGACCTCATATCTCTCTGAATGTAACGTCAGTCACGGTGGAATTGCCCTGTGGGCTATTATTTAACTTGCATACAGTCAAACCTGTCTTAAGCAGCCACCTAAAGGAGTAACAAAAAGTGGCCTCTTAAGACAGGTGGCTGCTTGATACAGGTCTTAATGCACTAAAATTGATGATTTGGTACAATATTATGGTGACCCTTTAAAACAATTTCGATACGGTATGCATAAAGTTCCGTCAATATGTGACCCCGAAATCCAACGTCATATTCGCAAGGTATAAAGTTTACAATCGCACACAATTATCGCACACAATCCCTTCATGAGTCTGTTGACAGTTTTGTCACAGATATCAAACTGCTTGTTAAAGACTGAGCTATGTGCCCCTGGGATGGTGGACGTCTGATTGTGTGCTCCGACATTTTGGACTGTATGTCTTTCAATTCGACGACCAGTGGTTTTCAATGTGCATGTATGGTGGAACAGGTTTTATAATTACTAATGAGTTAAAAAACTCCTGAAAACCCACCGAAGAAAAAACAGAGGAAACGATCAAAAGGTGGACAAGAGGACTCGAAAATGCAATCCAATATGGCGACCGGCATGCAACCGAACACGCAAAGCCCCATGGTGAGTGGCCAAGTTAATGGTAGTTTCTGCTCATTACCACAGACCCAACAACATTCCCAAAGTACACAGCAATACTTACCTCAGCCCTACCTAACTTACCAGCAAGTGCTTCCCAACCAGTCTGTCTCTCCATCCAGTCCCCCGCCATGGGTACAAGAACTTTGTATTAAAATGGATGATATAGTCAAGCGCCTAGATAAATTGGACATAATAGAATGCGCGGTCACGCAAATTAAATCTGATGTTAAAAGTCTTTCTGATAGGTTGACTGAAGTAGAAAGTCAGCAGTTTTTCAATACAATATTGGAGAGCAGTTCCCAAAAGTTGTGCAGGAGAGGAGAAAATAATTATTACCAGTGTTTAAGAGGGCCAGGGATGCATGGAAGAAAGCAGCATTAGTTGGCCAGAAGGCTTAATGGTATACGAAGCTGTAGTCACAGTAAACAGGGGAGCTAGAGTTCCTATACATGTCATGGTCACAAATACCACAGGTCAATATTTGGCTATTAAAAGTAAATCCATTCTGGGTTCTTTAAGTGAAGTTAGATCTACCATTCCAATGAACAGTACAGATACTGGTCCTCTGGCTGAGAATAAGGAGAGTGATGACATATAACAATGGCACCCTCCTGTAGATTTGAGTGAGAGTGATCTGACAGGAAAAACTCGCTCTCATGTCACCTAGTGACAATCACAGAGGAACCCCCCAATAATGTAGTGGGTAACGGGGAAGAGGAACAGGTTGACCACGATAAAGGATCAGACAATGAGTGACAAAAAAGCAAATTTTGATTGGCTGACCGATGCAGCGTTATTTCTGGGTTTGGAAGAAGTAAATTCTTGTGAAACTAATCTATAAGTGTCTTTGTCTGTTTTCAGTCGTGGCCACCCTCAACTTGGGCTGTTACATATGCAGATGCCAAATCGGAAGACCACAACACAGACAATAGCCAAAACGAGGAAAGCTACATGCCGTGGAAGGTGTGAGACGGAACTGGTTCCACAACAAAATAGAAGATACATATACATACGTAACAGTATGCAGTGACAGGCTCCCCTGAATAAGCAATGGCTCAACGAAATACAGATACAAATGAGCTGGTCAACTCGGTTATAGAGGTGGTACAACAATAAGGTTCGGTGGGCAGGCATTACACTATCAACTCGTGAACAAGTTCGGCGATTACACAACTGCTAGATGGTGTGGTAACCAACTTATTGTCAAGTCTGGGGCCAATATCGAGACAGGCGAGCCAAACATCCAATATACTTGCCCTTCAGGGATATTACAGACGATAAATAAAATATCTGTTGTTTAAGAGCTACAATTCTATTTTAAACTTCAGATACTTAGCCTTTATTATTATTGCATGTATCCTGTTTAAGCCCATATGTACAAAAAACGTCTTAATAAACTGAGGCACCAAGGGAAGCCACTCCAATAACCAACCATACTGTGCATGTCCAGCTCTTTCCTGTTTGACTGTTTATGCAGAGAATGGGTTTCTCGTTTGTGCCGAGTTTTGATCAAAATGACTTAACTAAGTTGGAATTGTGTTGTTATTAATATGTAATGCATCCACTGGTAGATCAATGCCGAGTTTAAACTGAACAGTTATATATTCATACATGTGCTATTATTAAATAAATATATTTCTATTTATATATTAATACATATGCTATTATTTAATAAAATTAATACATTCCCATTTAAATATTATTGTATTATTATTATATTTAATAAATAAATTATTGTTTATGTATTGATGTATAAGTAGAAAAACCCCCAAACGGGTGACGAAGAAAAATACTGCACATCACATTATTTATCCAGAATATGGACAGCCATATTGGAAAGCATCAGGCCCTGTAAGTATTCCTATCTAGTCCTCGTTCTTGTAATACAGGCATACTAGTTTTGTAAACTCAGTCCGACGCACCTACTTTTATAATAATCTCTATGCATTTCACGGAACTTCGGTTAATCCACACATAGCTATAATCAAGTTTAGGGGAAAACACGATTGTTAGATTGCCAGCTATGGCGGTTAGTCGGAAGATTATCTGCGTAAAATAAAATCAACCACAAGATCTGCCATTGTAAATATTGCTAAAATCAACAGTTATATAGATTCAAGTTTTAACAGATAGGATTGAAGTAAATTTTTTTTTAAATACAGACGTTTAAAAAGTTTGTTTAATGACACTACTAGGACACATTGATTATTAAATGGCGGTTATTGGATGTCAAATACAAAGTTATATCAACATTTGACTAGAGAGGAAACCCGGTACTGCCACATAGGCTTCTCTTATGCACTTTCCTAAGCTACAGCTTTTGATTAACCAGCCATGGATCACTGGTTGGAATGGGAAATAACCCAATAGGTTCACTGAGGAGGATCGAACCTGAGGCACAAGCTCTTGAGCTGTGCTACATTCTGCTAGACATGTTTAAAATAAATGTTGATGTAGCTTCATAAAATTATTGTTTATTAGCAGATATTGGATATCTGTTGTAAATAAGCATAAAATGTTGGCAATGCCAGCATATTTTTAAACTCCAAGAATGAGTGGGGTCAACTTTTCTCTCCGGAATAAAGAAATATTTTGTTGATGCAGCACTGATTTACCCTGCGGGTCGGGGATGATAAACTAATGTGTTTTTAGAAGGCCTAATGAGTGATATTCCTGCTTTGTTATCTTTGGATAATAAAAAATGTGATAGTGAACAAACAAATGGGATACACAAGGAAGATTTTTGTCACTAGATTTGCATTGTAAAACAAAACATTATACAACTCTTAGCTTGCTGCCGATGTTATTAACAAGTGCTAGCCAATAGCAAAATCGTGTTTTGCAGTCGATTTTTAACCTTGAAAAGGGTACAGGACCAAATGGTATCCATCCTTTTTTTATGTGTTGTTCCTGGGAAATCAAATAATGACCCCCAGTATTAAAGCAAAAGCTGTTTTCAACCTTTGTAGCATGTTTCTGGTTTAAAGATGAATTTTGTTACAATTTTAATAGCAAATTACTTACAATTTTATGCTGGAGATATCAATTTTGCACATTGAGTACATTTCTTGTCCACTTGCTGTTTGTAGGAACAGATTTTACCTGAGAATTGAATCATGTGTAAAAGGAATCAAGACTAAGTCTATTATGAGATTGTGTTTTCTCCTATATGTGTCATTAAGTTATGATATAAAGTGAGTACATTAATCTGTTCATTCATTGACCGTGAAATACTGAGACATCAATAAATGGCTGCTGGGCTCCGTTCTACTGTTTCGTCATACTGCAAATTGTCATCTAAATGTTCAAATTATGAGCAATAATCAGTTCACAGATGGCTCAATATATCTTTCTTCAGTCTCCGTCACATATGGGGCGACACAAAACTTCTCATTTTATTGGACTCTTCTGTAATTTAAATCTGAACAGCATGTTCCCTTAGTTTTGTGCAAACTCCAAGTTGTTATTTTAGGGTGTCAGCTTTGTGCAAACTCCAAGCTGCTCTCTTATGGCACCAGCTTGTTTCTTTCAAGGAGTTTTACACTTATCTTTGGAAAGTCAAGAGTGATGCAAAGATTTGTTACCATTTTTTTTATCTTGATCTCCTTTTGTTCTTCAACAAAGGCGTATCTGGTTCTCATTCCATTTCTTCTGTTTCAGCAACTCCTTCACTTTTAATTATGTTCGGCTTTGGTGCAAAGCTTTCTTTTTTTGGCCTTCCTCTTTTTCTCTTTGGTGATGACAAATCCGTATTGCTCATCACTTCAAATTCATTATTTTCATCAAACTTTGGATCATTTGCTGTAACTTTATCCCCAACTTTATCATTACCAGTATTCAACTCTATTTTTCTTTTCGTTGGTCTCCCTATTGTTTTCTTTGCTGAAGATGAATGCATGTCATTGTCTACTTCAAAGTCTTGAGTTTTGTTAACTGCAGAAACTGAGGTGCAAACAATGTCAACTTTTTTTGGCCTTCCTCGTTTTTTCTTTGCTGAAGATGTATCTGTATCACTTCCTACTTCAAACTCTACATTTCTATCAACTGAAGACTCTCCTACGTTGTCATGTTTATCTGTAGACAACACTATTTTATTGCTTTTTTTCCTTGGCCGTCCTTGTTTTTTCTTTGCTGATGATAAATCTGTATCATACCCAGTTTGAATCTCTACATGTTGATCAGTGATGAAATCTGCTTCTGCTATTTTATCTGTAGGTGACATTATTTTATTCTTTGTTTTTCTTGGTTTACGTATTTTCTTGACTGAAGGTAAATCTGTATCACTCCCCACATCAAACTCTACATTTGTATTAACTGCGGAATTAGTTTCTCCTATTGTGTCATGTTTATCTGTAGGTGATACTATTTTCATGCTTTTTTCACTTGGTTTTCGTCGTTTTTTCTTTGAAGACGATAAATCTTTGTCCGTGTCTATTGCACAAACTGCTTCATTAACTTTATTTTTATCTTTTATCAATGCGGCTTTATCTTTTTGCTTTCGTGGTCGTCGAGGTTTTTTCTTTATTGACGGTAAATCAGCATCACTTCCAACTTCCAATACTGGATTTTCACTTTCTTCATCGCCATCTTGGACTAGCATCTCGGACGATGTGCTCGGTACAGCATCTTGCTTTAGTTTCTTCTTTTTTGAAGTTGGTCTCTTTTCCATTTCCGAACCAAGCTTAAGTCCTTTCTTCATTTTATTCTTCGCAGATTTTTTCCCTTGTTTTTTATCCAATGTAGATGACCTATTTTCTTTCAGCTGCTTTCTCAAAGTTTTCTTTTTTAACTTGCTTGAAGTGGCAGTGAAATCTTCTGTAAAAGACAAAATGATAGAATCTGTAATCTGCATATCGACATTAAGTGGTCTAAACATCTTTAATTAAATCAGTTTGTCTGAATTTTAAATACAATACAGATAGTCTGCAGTAAAAACATCTTTAAATACAATACTGACTATCAATGGTCTAAACATGTTTAACCTGCTCAGCACTGTAGGCGAGATACCTCGCTGACATCAAATTACTGCTCCACACTGCAGGCGAGACATCCCGCCATCCGGACATGCAGAAATGTTGATGGATGGGGTGGGAGCGAAAATGAGTACGAGAGTGTGAATATAAAGATCGGCGAACCAACGCAATATGCGTAAGAACGCGGGATCACAAAACTTACAGGGAAACGGCGTTTAACGCAAGTAAGTACGATATTTTT
>JAULBR010113852.1:0-10058 GCA_032355825.1 Melanodrymia aurantiaca
GACGTCCAATAACCGCTGATTTATAATCAATGTGTTTCTAGTGGCGTCGTTAAATAAAACAAACTTTACTTTACTAATGGACTTCATGGTTTAAAAAAAGATGAAAATGGGGAATAACTCGTGACTAAACAAAATAAAATTGGATAACCTCCCATTAAAGACACTCCCGAGTTTGAAGACGGGGTGCATCCGTAAATTGAACATCTAATAAGTTATAGATCCCCAGCCTGTAACATATTTATGGCCAATACAGCATTAACATTTAAAGTTAACAGTTACTTCGTATTGCTCACACAATCAATCTATATATATCCTATATATTTCTGGTCATCCAATTTGTTGTATATAGGTCTATATTTGTACGTTTGTCTAATATTATTTGTAGGATGTAGGCCTATAGTATAGCGCCTATACTAAATTATTGTAGGCAAAATTCTAAGGTCCAAACTAAGCTACTACAACCGAATTGGATAAACATATAGTGTTATTGTAAGTAATACAATTTAAGTAAATGTTAACCAGAAATGTATTGCAAATAGCATTAGATTATCGCTGTGGATGGAATCCGTCTTAAAACTCAGGAGAGGGCCTACAAAATGCGGTTTAGGCATACAGAAAATATCTAACACGTCACGTAGGCCTAAATGGCATTTTTTGTTTTACAATCCAATCCGAACTTGTTCGGAAGGAGATCTGGAAGGAGTAATATTAAAAACCATTTTTGGATTGATTTTCATGTACAAAACATCGGTCCACGGTTGATCAATGTTTTATATTCTGATTAGAAGGGGGTGGTGGTGGTGGTGGTGGGGTGGGGTGTGATGTGTCAAGCCCAATCCTAATGTGAAAAACATTTCAAAAGTTGTCTAGTAAGTGATACAATGAAAAAAAACACATCTATTTTTAGATAACTGAAAAAGGGGCTCATTTCGAATTTTATGGAATCTGGTGGGTCCATGGAGATAGGTCTGGGTCTTCTTCTTCTTCTATATATATGTTGACATTTTATGTCGATGTCAAGGTTCAAATAAATGCAAAAATATTGAAAGACGAACCTTGATAGATCTATGCCATAGGACCTAATATATATATATATTTTTTAGATTAATTGAATATAAATGTAAATTAATAAATAATGAATAAACGTAGATAATAACAATAATAATTGAAAAGCAACATTTGTTTTTGTTTTATCATAATAATTATGATGTGTTTAACTAAATATTAAATAAATGATATTAAACGAGCTACCATGTATTATCAAGTTTAAGTCCCAAATGAAATAATTTTCATTTGTCACGAACAGAATAGGAGGAAGTATTTCCCGCAATATGACGTCAAACTTTAAACCGCCATTTTTATTTTAGCGGTCGCTTCCTAATTTTGATTAAGTTTTTACTTAGTGATGCTGTTGGTAGGTTTAACATTTTATTAGGTTCTCATCCTGCTTGTCCGTAGTAACGAGTAATTTGACATTTCCCAACTACAGTTAGCACATTCATTGCGTTGGAAGGGAATTCCCTCTCAGAACGTGGAATAAGTCTCTCGGCAAAGGGGGTTTCCCCAAGAATGCATTCAGCTGCATGGAGTGGCTTGACACGTTCAGACTTGTTTCAGTCGTGATGCGGATCCACTGATGGAGGATACCATGTTGACAAATAACTTCTCACGGACTCCACCTGTTTATTCCGTCGTCAACATTTAGGGCCAACATCATTATTTTTTTCACGTGTTTTGATGGAACAATTAATATCTCAGGTAGGTTTAGGAATATCATTACTATGAGTCTATTTTTCTATTTTTAGCCGTCTCGCACACGTGTAGACATAAACACGTTTCAAGTATAAACATGCAGTTGTCCGAGTTGGTATTTAAACTGTAATAACTTGGACGTATCCCAACAGCTTGGTCATAATCGTTTGCACCGTTTGTAAAGTGTAATCATGTTGTCCTCGCTAACACTGTCCAATCGTTGTGACGTTGATAAAAGTCTAAGTTCATTTCATAAGCAATATAAATATTATTCAACAAGTTGATAGCAGCAGTACCTGTCAGGACACAACTTGTCTGGCAGCTATATATTGTGCTGATCAATACCTTTTAACTCACTCCATTAGTATGTGTGCAGTACAGCACATATGTTGGAATGAATGAAGTATTCCGTGAAATTCCATTGTTTTAAATATGCTTTTGAAAGGTAGGCCTAATTGTAACATGTGACAATGTATATATTTTGGTTAAAACTATTTAAATTGATATAAAATATATTGTATGAAGCACACATTATGAACATGTCAGATATAACACATTAATATTGAATATTAAAATTGCATGATTAGCATCCCCAAGACAGGATAGGTGTGCAATGAAGTTATATAATTATGTAAATGTACATGATTGTATGGACAGATGGTGGGAAATAACCATAAGTAAACTATTTGTCAGATACACAATAATAAATTATATTTTGTACATCAATATATTATGCACAGCAATGTATTCAGGATTGGATTAAAATGCCTCTTTTTGAATTGTATCTCACTGGGCTACCACATATCAATGTTCTGGTAGCCCAACACCAAATTCAGGTAGTCACACATAAGAAAAAAAAGATCAAATATCAACTTATGCACAATTAGTAAAAACATACAGGTATCAGAAATACTACTATACAAAGCTTTAGTGATATATTTATTTGGCTACCTGTACATACTAACACAGTACTTAGCCCAGGAGCAAAATCTCATAACCTACAGTAAGTAGGCTGCTGAGCATGAGATTTATCCAATGCTAGTATTTATTGTATCATGAAAAATCATTTATGAACCGGTCTTCGTGGTGCAGTGGTTAATGCATCAGGCTTAATACTGGTATGTACTAGGTATCGAATCCCATTCGTGGCATATGGAGTTTTAATCCCAGTACTGACTCCAACCCAGAGTGAGTGCTCCTCAAGACTCATGAGTAGGTGTACTTGCACTTACACTGACTAATGTCCACAACTGGTTTAATAGAGGCTGTGGTATGTACCGTCCTGTCTGTGGGAAAGTGCATATACAAGAGTAGCAGGTTTCCTCTATCATACTATAAACTCTAACTTCTGTACTGGACAGGCAGCTAGACTGCTTGATCATGACAGACGTGCTTGAACGATAATTGGCATTCATCTTAAAACTAGGCATTGTGTCTTTAATTAATGCATAAATATCCAGCTCAGTCTTGGAGGGCTAGTGACTTTTTAATTTAATAAGTAAATGCTGTTAAATTAAAGCTAATTAAAAAATAATATTTATTTGATATAATTTTTCAGGGTTCTGCCCTTTGACTATCATGACTGATGGAGGTCAGGGGTTACCACACTTGGACAGTGCCTCCATGGGGGAACAGGTATGTTGTTGTCATTGTCCACCGGTATCTCATAATGAGGAAACTGGTCTAATGCGGTGGAAGTGGGATCGGCTCATTTCTGCACTATGAATAGCAGTGATGAAATATTTTAAAGCTGTGTTACCAAATGCCGCATGCGCAATATGCAGTTCGTGTGTTTGAAAATTTAAATCATTGTCAAGGAATACACTTTCAAGTTTCACAGTTTGGATATTTGCCAGAATGTTCAGTGTACATATAGGCATGTTTAGGGTAAGTTTGAACATGTTGTGTATAGACAGATACTGTATACTATATAAATACAAAATTTACTGGTACATACATGTACATGTACGTCGGTAGATTGATATTGAAAAAACTATAAGTGGATATACCTGAGTAAAGTTTAACCAATGTAGCATCCACACCAGGAGCTCCTAAATTTGCCATATTAATCAATTGAATTGTTATAGTTTAACAACAAAAACTTTTAACAATATCATTATTTTAAATTAAAAACCTTGATTAGAACATATTAAGTTTTATAAGAAAATAAAATTGTATTCATTATATTTAAATCCTCTAGCTATGCCCCACTCACTGTGCCATTTTCTTGAGTGCCTTTTTGTATTAAATTTAAAGTCCCCATCTTAGAATAATTATGTCCTACGATCTCCCCAGCAATCAATGGTCAAATCATTGCTTTAATGTTTCACCCATGATGCTGAAAAATATGTTTGTTTAAGATTTAAAAAAATAGTTTTAAGATAGGTACATTGTAGGTGAAAACTAGAGTCCGTCTAAAATAACCGTAAACAAAAATTATTTTAGCCTGACTTATAAACTACTGGTACCAGAACATATTACACAGTCAGCTGATCACCTGTATGGACTAATTTTGAAGCCAAGTAACATCTATTCATAGAGGTCTGAATTGGAATGCATTTAGTATCTACAATATAATTATGATATAGAGAATACAACGTGAGTGGCCGTTAGACGATTTATCTCACAAGATGTTTAAAATTGTATCTAATGAGAAACAATGAGTTATAATATCAACCATCTCTAACGGACATAAATGTAGTATTCTATTTCTTATTTTGCCTCTAACCCTGTTTTTATTATTAAAATACAAATTATTCCGATAATACATTGTACCACCAGAGTGACCTTAGATTTTCACATTTCTATTGAAATCGACATATGCCAGGTGCAGAGTCACTGGCACAGGCCCAGTGATCACTGCAGCCTATCAAAACGTTATGAAGAACCACTTAATTGAATAAGGACACCAATCATTGTAACAAAATTAATGATGTGGACACACATGTATGATGATCATGATCATATTGCAGTCTTTTCCGACTTTAAACTTTGTTGGATGTAGCTTCTAAGTTACTTTTTTTTTATTTATAAACAGCCAAATGTTAACCTTATTTTAGATCTTTAGTGCAAGAATTTTTTTATGCAGTTTCGATCGTGGATCATGATAATGGCTAGGTGAGAACCCTGAATTTTAACTTACAACCTGAAAAAAAAGCATAGTATGGGGACATTTCGTGTAATAGGTTGTGTGTACACGTTTAATGAATTTGTAAACGCGACAGCCCTACGTTATCTACTGCTGTGGGAATTGAGCTATTCCAATTTCGGGTATATAATTTGAAGTGAGAGACTTAGTATCAAATTATGTACCCTTGGGTGGAATAGCCCTGTCCCACACCAGTACATCTGAAGGATTCTTATAATCTCTCACTGCTGTGTAAGTAACTCCCCCCACCACAATATAATTCAATACATTTAAGCTACTCTTCTTCGAAAAACAGCAACTTGGGATCTTTTATATGCACTTTCCCATAGATAGGATAGCACTGCCTTTGATAGACCAGTCGTGGATCACTCGTTGGAATGGGACATAACCCAATGGGTCCACTGAGGAGGATCGATCCTTTGACCCTTCGAGCCGTAGGCAGACACTTTACCGCTGGACTACGTTCCACTCTACACCCTGTATGACTTACTGGTACCTATGTACAGTGTAATTCAATTTGACAGTCTCAGTTTGGAGTTCTTTCAACTACTTAATCTATTATTCATGAACTTTAAAATATGAAGTTTAATTTAAACACTAACTTTCATTACCGATACAATAAAGTAAAACCATGTCACGAAAAGTGTACGTTACCCACTTGATATATCTTTTCTATACATGCATGTATTGTATACATCATTACATGCGTGTAAAACCATTATTTTAATAAATTGTGCTTAACGCATTAACATTATAATAACAACAAAATTATCAAGATTTTGCCACATAAAATTGACACACTGTGCTCTATCTACAACAATTTAACACTTAATTTATGTTATTTTGACTGTACATGTATAATATAGATTATATCTGCCTTTTTTTAATGATTTTGTTTCTCAAAAATATTTTCTGGCAGGAAGCCTGCAGTTCTAAGTGTAAGCACCATGACATATTTTCTAATTATTAACGTATGCGTAGATATATCAATGTTTATATTAGTCTATATTATTTTAACTATCTTGTGAATGTTGAATGAGATATATATATATTATATTTCAATAAGCTCTGGTCTTGTTCATACTTGCAGTGGCAAGTTCAATATATTCAGATTTCATATACACATGATAAAAACGTACAAACAGTATTACATGTAATTCTGTTTTAGTTAGATTTTCAATATGGTGATTCATAGCCGGCTGATAAAGGTTACAATTAAGAACACAATTATATAAATAAACCATTGTAGCGGTGATAGTACAGGTTTATTTAATATTACAAGTTCTGACATATTAGCAGTAGTGTTGTGTGTCACTAATGACAGAGAAAGTTGACTTCATTGCCAAGGTGCTGATTCCAAGTTGTGACATGTTCCTGCATTGATTAGGTCTTTCCACTCAGGACTGTGATTCCCTGCTGTACTCTGCTCTCCCACAGAGCAACCTCGTTCGGTTGGGCGTAATAATGTTTGGTCTGTGTCTTCAATAAGCAACGATTCCACTGTGTACGTGTAATATCGGTTTGTGATATGTCCAGGCTGCCGTTTCTAATACTGGTCGGTAAATGTTTGTGATTATTTTTCTAAATCATTTGTAGTAATGTTTTGTTTTAAGAATTTTTTGTTTGTTTATAGACATGAAAAATAATGTGTAAAAAAAATTAGGGTAAAATTGCAAAAAAAAAGGTCATGCTTACTTTTATCAAATTCACAAGTACTTGTACATGTAGGTATATTTTAAAATTTTATTAATATTTAATTTTGTTTAAAATGGCAGTAAATATTTGAGAGAATTGCAGAAACAATACCTACATAAACAAAGCATGATGCTGGTTTATCCTAATTGAGATTACTGTCTTTAATTAATTAATTAATCTTCAGCCCCACCTAAAGCAAATTGGGTGTAGTCATGCCTAAAATTCAAGTGTGAAGATGAGCAGGAGCTGATCTACGATTATGTAAGGGTGGATACCAAAGTTTTAGAAATGGTAATTTCAAATGTGTCGAAGATGTTTTACTCATGTCTTCCACATACGATGATCATGTAATGGACAGCAAGAAATTCGGAGGAAACATTTATGTAATAAATCAAAATGCTATTTTTATACCAGCTTAGTCATCTTATCTATAGTTAAAAGGTCAAAGATAAAATTGTTTGTTTAATGACACCACTAGTGCACATTGTTTTTATGATATTGTTTTGATCTGTAGTCTTACTATACAGGGTATAATCTGGACAACTTTTCTAGGGTCCCTTTTTGGAAAATTGGGAAAAAATAACGCGTGAAGACAAAAAAAGGGGAATTTTCTTTTTTACGTTTTTTTTTTACTCGCGATAGTCAACGTTAGGATGTCATGTAATTAGGTATTTTCCTGTTAAAAGAATAATAGTTGGGTTTTTTGCACATTATAAAGAAAAATAACTTCTTTTTATCCCAAGTCATCTGTGCTATGTCACTAAAAAAATAAAATAATAATAATTTTTTTTGGGGAATTTTTTTTTTCAAAATTGGGAATATTTTTTTTTCGGATTGGGAATGGTAGATTAAACCCTGCTATATATGGAAAAAACTTAAGTTTGTACTGGGTTTTTTTGGTATTAATTATAACAATTGAATATGAAATTTAGAAATTTATACATGTATAGATAATTTGATTGATTCAGCACCAGGAAACATTATGAATTGGTGCAAAACAATATACTGTACAGAGAAAACAAAATTATTGTAGAATTATTTGCTTGAATATTTTGAACCCTAATATGACCTTTCACATGGGCATTAATACCATCATCATACAGATAGATAGTAATCGCGGGATAAATTCTCAATAAATTATTTATTAAAAAAACATATTTTTTAATGTAATTATAAATACAAGACCAAAACTTAAAATTATAATGCATATTTTCAGTCATACAAATTCACTTTTGTTAACACACATGTACATGTACTTCGCAAATTTCACTTGTCCATTTGTATAAAAAAATTTTAAACCATTGAGATACATTCTCTGTGACGATGCAGATTTTCACTTATCAGAACAAAAGGAATACTTTTTTTTTATGAACACCTCTACCAGTTTTAGTAACTTTACACAAAATGAATATGTGGTTAAGTCGCCTGGGACAATTATTGGTTTATTACAACTTTATGTTTTCTATTTGTACAGTAATTATTTTAGTACACATACAGTCCAGGTGGGCTGAATAAATGATTGAAATCTGATTTCCCTTCATAAAGGTACTGGAATGATTGCAGCAGAACTATAGTAGATATTTGCAGATAAATCAGTTATAGAGCCAGACAATTATACACAGAGTGGGCCTGTATGCATATAGAGCCACCAAGTATTATCAAGTTTAAGTCCCTACTGAAATCATTTTCATTTGTCACAAGCGAAAATATAAATATTTCAGAGGGACTTAAACTTGATACATGATATTGAGTTTAATATTCTTTTTATTACCTTACATACATGTATTATTCCGATGCATTAAAAACTTATTTTACATCAGATCTAAAAAATTACAGCAATGAATCAAGCCAGTTCTACTTAATGTGCATGATGTCATGTTTACCATAAATTGTGACGTTTTGTTGCATTTATCAAAGTTATTTGACTAGCGCCTCTGTCAGTGGTCATAATATTACAAATCAAGTGACAAGGTGTATCAATGTTGTGATATTTCTCTGCGAGAAAATAAATATGACAAATATTTCCTGGGTTATGTGGTTTAATTAAACAATATTTATTGCCAATTAAACTTTGGTTTGGGATTGGTCAACAGGCAAGTGCCTACATATGTATATTAAGGCCTTTCCATACATGTTACAATACTATTGAATACAAGATGAAAAACATGTAAGAAATAACACATTTGAAAAATGGTAACAAGAGAAGAAAACAAACATCACTAAAGGTCATACATCACAGTTAATTATGTTGCACTTGGAGTCCCATATATTTGGAATCTATACAGTCAGTACTTTTAGGTTATTATTGAAAATAACATTGATACAAAGGGAGTAGCTTTTTAACTAGTAACTAATGGAGCGTGGTAAGTAAATTGGTGAAGTTAGAGAAGCCATGAACAATGCTGGCAGTGGATTCAATTGAAGAGTTCGGTTTATTCATATTTTGTTTGTGTTTGCTTCCATGTCTCTATGGAGCACTTTTATGATTACATAACACATCTGAATATGGATTGTAGGTTTATAAATAGATATGTATTGTAGATGATCATGTGTTTGTTCTTGTGCATTATGAACATTAATGTTAAATAGTTAATTCTCAGATGCATGGTGGATTCAACCAATGGTGATAGATTGATGATTAAGTCCAAATCCCCAATGGATTGTGCATGAAGTTTTAACAATACATGGATTGTTGATAGTGAATGAATAATTGAATGAATGAATGATTGAATGAATGCATGAATTGTTGTTTAATGACACCCCATCACGAAAAAAAGACATCGGCAATTGGGTGTCAATATATGGTATTATACATGTATACATGTATCATATAAAAAAAGAATAAAAATCAGTGTATAAAACCGATATATGTACATCTATGGTTAAATCCTACAAACAATAGTTTACAGGGTTATGTTATAGTACATGTAAATATAAAATATATCACAGATATTATTTTTCCAAAAAATTGTTTTTATTTACCGTAAGAAAGTTTAAAACAAGTTGATGGTGGAGGCTAAATTATTGTTGATAACAGTCAGATTTGTGTATGCATTACGTGTGTGGATATTTTTTGAGAGTAGTCTATTAAGGATGTTGTGATTGATGATGCAGATTGTAAACATAGATAATTTCCTGTATGAACAACAGTTTTTAAGTTTACTTCTATGGTAAGGGTCATACATAAAAGTAAAGTTTGTTTTATTTAACAACGCCACTAGAAACACATAGATTATAAATCAGCGATTATTGGACGTCAGACGCATGGTTATATTGACACATGGTCACAGAGGGGACCCGCTGCCGCTACGAATGACAGCAAGGGGTCTTTTATGTGCACTTTCCAATAGACAGGATAGCACAAACCACGGAATTTGATAAACCAGTCGTGGATCACTGGCTGGAATGGAAAATAGCCCATAAAAATGTTTTGCACTGTGGAGGATCGATCTCTCGACCCATC
>JAULBR010113874.1:0-10057 GCA_032355825.1 Melanodrymia aurantiaca
TTCAATTTAATGAAACTTAAGTCAAAACTTAAGAAAGACTTAAGTTGTTTGATAAATACCGGCCCAGTTACAGTAGTAATAATCATGTTGCCATTGTAGAATGAACATTTCAAATTAATATTCTTACATTTCTAGTTTAATTCGCAGTAGCATAAAATTTAATCAATAATACAAAAATATATCCTGTATTGATCAAAAAACTAATATACCAATTAACCTCAATTGTCCTTAACTTTCAGGTTTGATCACTTTAAATTACTTTTAAAGAGAAAATCTAAGACTAGCAATAATGCTTTGCACAAATAGGTGATTTTACACAAAAAATGCTAAAATAATTATTTGTTTTACAATCTCAATTATCGCATTGTAAGATTATTTTATCTTTTCTATCTATTTTTATGGTTATTTGTCTGGGTCCTGTGATCCGATATTAAAAACTGACTCAAACATTTAGTTTCTGTTTACCATTGATGAACTATATTGACAAGTAAAGTTACATGCGCTAGTTGTATACATCGACCATAGGTGGTGTACGGGTCAGAAAATTGAATTTAAAAATTATACTTTATAGAAATTTTATTAGTGTTCAGCTTTTTGTTTGTTGAAGGAACGAAGGTATCTCCTGGAAATTTTTAATCCTCTCCCAACAAATGAAACAATTTTGATTTATATGCATCAAGATACTTTCGTTACGATCCCTAATTATTATATCTTAACACAGAATGTAGAATCATATTATATTTCAAACATGCAATAATACATGTATATATTTTTTATTTGTTTCAGCCTCGTTTGAGGTGATAGTGAATGACAAGCTCGTCTTTTCTAAACTGAAGCTTCGTGGTTTTCCAGAGGAGGAAGATGTGAGTTGGTCTAATGTTCTGTACTCTGTTCACTGGCTGACTTTAACTTGAGTTACGATTAAGAAAATTCAGTCTAACTTGTGTTACTAATATTTCAAGAACCACTGCACAATCAAAATGTCATGCATGTTTGATAAAGACCAGTAAATCTGATGGCCTCTTCTCTCTTCTCAAAGAATATATTTCAATTAATATATATGCCAAAAATGTAGTTAATTAATTTCACTCTTGAAACATGTAAAAATGATATTGAAATAGGCGAGCCATTTGGTGGTGACTTTAAACACTTCAGGCCTGCTTGGAAGCAAAGGTGAGCAATCACTTGCCTTTCCTGATGAAGACTGAACGTATGAACCATAGTGGTTCCGAGCTGATTAATACGGTTATATTGTAATTAATATAGATTGTTACTAATAATGTGTTTGGCTGTATTCTGAATGCTCTGGATAGCATGAATCAATAACGTGTTGTTTTCATTGTAGATCTATGAAGTGATCCGCCAAGCTGAAACAGGCGGAGAGTGCAAGACAATTGAAAAATCCAAACCTTCAAGCTGCACTGTTTTGTAATATCAAATATTCCTCCTTCCACTATTGTATAAAATCCACGTTTGTCTTGCTTACATAAACTTCATACCAATGTTGAGTTCAAAGTTATACTTGTAGGTCTACCTAAGTTTTATGAGGGTTTAAGCTGTTGGTTGGCAAATATATTTATTTCACTACCAAAACCCTAATCTGAAAATAGCACGTTTTCCGATTACGCGAACTGAAATCTGTTGAGGTATTCCAAACGTCTGCAACCATAATACCTCTGCTAGTTTAATTTCTGGTATCGTCCTACTGTGGATAACTTGTAATTGTGCCGATATGTTCCAAATGATTTCAAATAAATGATGTTTACAAATAAAGATTTTCAATATTTCTTGTGTGATACCAAAAAAATAAATGTATAGCCTAAAGGACTATTTTACAACATAGCCTATACACTTTGACAAATAACAGTTCAAAAATCCTTTGTTGTTTAACTTGGTTTGGCTAATCAAATTTCTATTTTTTATAAACATTTAGTCAAATTACTAATCTCATCAGCTTAAACACTGATTTATTCATGTATGCTACTCCATTTCCACTAATAAAATCATTTACCATTATATCTGATTGAAGAAACGTAACTCATTGTATTGTAAGCAAGGCGAACAATGGACTTCAAGTCTTGTAGATCTGATCGTTACAAAGCCTGCTTGTTTTCAATGTCAGAATATGCCAGTTTTTGATGGTGTTTGAGTAAAGCTACTCCAGTAGATACTCAAACGCTGGAATGTTTGTTGGGAAATTCTGACCGTGGTAGTGACCAGCTTTCATAATGGTGGTCTGCATGACTTGCCAACATAGTGTCTTTTTGTACAATTATAGTCTTATTGATCTTCGTATTGTCTAAGTCATTTTGTAAAATTCTGACTTACTTGTATATATGACTTGCTAATAAAACATCTATGTCCAGGACCTTAACCATCTTGTCAAATGGTGGGGATAGACAACTTATATGCAATGTGTAGGGTAAATCCTGAACTTGCAGGCACGAACATTTAGAAATATTCTTGCACGTTAGAAACCCTCCATCCTTTAGCGGTTTCCTGGCATATTTTCTGCTTTCGAAAGCCTTTTATAATTGATTATCTTGCAAGTGAATTGGCAGAAAACCAATCCACATCCTTTTGGTGATATCCTGGCATGTTTTCAACTGCTTTCGAATAAGTTTTCAAATGGCATTTTATTGTACACGTTATCTAGGACTTTATCCTTGTTAGAGAATTTTTTTAAATATTTACCATGGCATTTTTTCTGCTACTTTCAAGGGAGCTTTTAGATAACATTTTCTGGCACGTGGATAAATATTTTTCCTCACTCAAATTTGTTTTGATATAATCACTGTATTTAGCCTAGTGATTTTTTAATTCGAAAGTTTGAAATAACTTTATCACATGGTTTTGGGATTGCCCGATTTGAGAACATTTTTAAATATTCAACACTACCCTAGCATATTTTCGTTTTCTACTTTTTTCAAATGTGTTAAAATCATGCAGTTTGGGACTTGACCCTAATTTTGAATGTTTTGAAATATTCATCCATTTTAACACTATAACATTTGTGCACATTCAGAATGGGTCTTTGGTATGGACATCCCACATTATTTTTGTCACCGAAGCGGAACTCACTATTCCAGTGGAGTTCGTTCGGTCACCACCACCATGTTGCCTGCAGTTCATTTTGTAAATTTCTGGTGTTATTCGTTCCATACAAGTAACAACTTATTAACAAAGTGTGTATGTATAGAATGTCTCAACTCATGTTGTAAAATTCCAGTGTTCTTAATATGAACAACTGTATACCAAAGTTTATATGTATAGAATATGTCTGTCATTCATTGTGTAAATTGTGAAGTTCTTGATACATCATTAACTAAGTGTCAGTAATCCAGTCCGTAAAGTTTTGAGGTCATTGATCTAGAAAACTTGCCAACATTGTGTCTTTAGAATGTAGTCTGGAACTCATTTTGTAATACTGTAAAACATGAAATTAATGCACGAAGATAAACTAATGTGAAAATGCATGTAGACAATTGATGTATTAATTTCACTACGCTTTTACTTTTATGTTCGCAAAATAATGAAGAAATTAAATAAAACATGACCAAATATGGAATTTTATCTCTGTTTACTTGAAATGTAACATGCATGGAATTTTAAAATGTTACACACTTCTAAAAGAACACAATCGTTGAACATACAAACGACTGTTTCACTAGAGTGAGAACAAAGTCAATTTAAGAAGACCAGCCTTTGACCACCTCGTTTTTGATTAATTTGACTTGGGGAGTTACTAAAATGCAAAGGAATCGAATCCCATTGTAAGTCGATTAACATTCGGGCAAAGCCGCAGGTCATGTGGTGGATAATTCACTGTCAATTAAGAATAAAGCTCTAGTATTTCTGGAAACTTATGGCTTGTAACTGTAACTCGACTCCTTGACTGGTAACCGCACACATTATGTTAAGTAGAATAATCACACCAGTTTAATGCGCACATTTGCGGTCGTTTTCACAGGTGCCGCAATTTATACATATTACATTAATTTGATATTTTACAGTATATAGATGTTATGTTTGTAAATCCAAATTATATACCGTATTGTAATAATTATTATTTATTATATATTAAAATTTTATTACAATCTATTTGTATTGTCCTCTTTGTAACAAGTGTACGTTACCACAGAAATAGGTCCAACAATGGATTCTATCCACTCTGTGAAACTGGTAACCAAAGATCGTTTTGGATATTTTCAACTTCATATCTTTACCACAAGCAGAATCAACACCATATCTACTTTAAAACATACCATTTGCATCAATTTGAAATTCATGCAAATCGGATTGCATTATTATTATTAAAGATGGCGTGTATGAAAAAGTAATCGTGGAATACGGCAGTGATAGCAAGAAAAGCATCATGTCTGTTTAATCGAGGCGAACAGTTGGGATATTGGTATTCAATCATTCCCGCGAGGAACTTGGTACCGGTATATTACGAGTGTATTTCCAAGAATACAACGTGAGTGAAAAAAAATCGTTGAACGATGGAAAATGCATGATATATCCAGTTTCTCATGGGAATGATTATAGTATTCTATTTATTACAATGCACAACTGTTCAAAAATTTGAAGAAAAAAAACCATATTGTCTAGAAAATACGTCTTCTTGGGACCCGTGGTAGACGGTCGCACCGCAGTAATAAACTAGATATCCATCCTATATATGGCAGTGCAAGGACATCCACCTGTGGGTCGAATGATCGATCTTCCTCAGTGAACCCGTTTGTCTACTTCACATTTCAACCAGTGATACACTACTGGTCCATTAAAGGCCAGTGTGGTAAAGTGCAGTGGCTCCGACAAAGTGTCAATAAAACTATGATATCCAATAACTGCTGATTAATAATCCATGTGTTCCAGTGATGTACATTACTATGTGCATAAAACATTCATCCATTTTTCATGGTTGGATGACTTTACCACACTACATTTGCTTAATAGTATAACAAATACCAACCAATACCAACCAATACCGCTTTTATGTATTGACCAATACAGCTGTGTAAAACTCCAGCCGTTACTACTAATAAGAATTAAAACAATGGCGATCAATTATTCAAATATTCACACTGTACACATATGTGCAATGAATGGGTTATTCAAATCAACAAATAAATTCTCACACAATAATTTAATAACCGGCCTTCGTGGTGTAGTGGTTAACGCTTTGGGCTTCTGGCTGGTAGGTACTAGGCACGAATCCCATTCGTAGTATATGGGATTTTTAATCTCAGTACGGACTCCCCACAACCCAGAGTCAGTGTTCCGCAAGGCTCAATGTGTTGGTGTACTTCTAGTTACACCAACCAGTGTCCACAACTGGTTCAACAAAGGCTGTGGTATGTAGTCCTGTCTGTGGAAAAGTGTATGTAAAAGATCCCTTGCTACTTATCGATTCAATTCTTTATTCACTCAGAGTAGTAGGTTGCCTCTATCATACTGACACAAACTTCTGTCCTGGACAGGCAGTCGAGGCAGCAGGACTGCGTGACAATGACAGATGTGCTTGAACCTTAATTGGATATAAGCACGTAAATAAATCATAACTAACAATTCAATAAATAGTGACGTTCCATTTACATTTTCAAAGCGATATGTTAGGATTTATGTTTGTTGGTAGGTGAAAATTAAATCGAAGTACATAATAAACTAAAATTGTGAGTATAAGTGAGTGGGAACAAGATCTAGTTCAGTGGTTAGAGTGTATGCCCAAGATTGTAGAATCGATCCTGTCGCAGTACACATTTACCAGCCCACACCCCACCCTGATTCCAACCAGTTGTACAAAGTGCTTCATCACAGGCTGTACAATACGTGCTATGGTGTCTAGAATTAGACATCGATACTAAAGTAATTTCTCCAACCGTGCATCACTCAAATAAATTCAGGATATGTCACGTCAGTTGTCATACACCTATTTCTGTCACATACCTATTTCTGTCATATACCTATTTCTGTTTGAAATGTAATTTCTTTCAAATTAGTGGAAAATTATGAAACTCAATAAACTTCAAAACGCACAATTCACTTCCCTAGCTGGGATGTTGTTTTCATAACACTGAGCCTACAATCACCTGATGAACAACCAGTGAGGACTACATAACGGAACAATAGACCTTTCCCTATGCATTCACATAGTCATTTATTTAGTAAAACGTACTTGTATCTAATTAGGGTTCAAGCATATCTTTTCTGGACCAGCTGACTCGACTGGCTGTTTATGACAAAAACGTTAGTATTAGTATGAGAGAAAACCTGCTACTCCTATTTGATAAGCAGTAAGGGATCGTTTAAATGTCTTTCCCAGACAGAACTGTGACCCAATCTTTATTATTTGGTATTTTCCACCCTGTAAAAGAATCTTAATTCCAGTACCAGGTTTCAAAGACAGACAACAATATGGATAGCTGACATAACAAGCTTTTAATTGTCGGTATACACAACAAATAAAAGTAAAATGCCTATAGTATCATTCAAAGTGGAATAAAATTAATTTTTGAAAAGTCAATATTGCAATAAATATGTTATGTTCAAATAAAACTAGACTTCAAACTGATCATATTTAGAATTATATTACATTTTGTCAAAATATATTTACATATAAGCATATACATGTTTTATGTGAACAAACTAAGCAACAATAAAAATATTTCTTCATGGACATGTATACAAAATATATGTACTTATAAATTTACCGACACCTTAGTGTAACAAAAGCAATGCGCAAACCACAAGCTAACATAATTTATCCAAATAAAAATTCTTAACATCATCACATTAAAGACTGATAAAGTTTGCCTCATAAAGTCAGATCTATTCATATTTGTTTTGAAATATAAGAATTGCAACTGGATTCAGTTTTACACCAACCAAAAAATTTGCAATAATTTTTTAAGGAAATCTCTTTTATAGCGCACGGTGAACAACTTGCTGAGTGATGTGCCACAGATAGCATTATTTTAACTAGATTACTTATTGGTTTGGTTTGAATAAATATTGACCGTAAGTAAATAATTTATCCCATCTAATCTTCTAAGCATTCTCAGTGTTACTCAATTGTGGCACAACTTCTTTGTCTTTGACCTCCAACTTATTTACATTATCGCCAACTTTATCAACCTCATTCTCCTTGCCATCACCACTGTTCTCATCTTCATCATCATCATCATCATCGTCATCTTCATCATCGTCGTCGTCATCAGAATCATCTAGTAAATAAAACATCCATTGTTATTTGAAAGCTTAATAAGCGAGACAATACATGATTTGATAGTCAGATATTTTTGCAAATTACCGATTACTTGATATTACATGATCAAGTCAGAATACGATTCCTTACAAGTGAGCCATAATAACCAGAAATTTGTTTTTAATTTACTATATGCCTCTGCGAAGTTCTTGATTAAAAAAGAAAATAGTTAGAAAATTGAAATATTCAAATTAATGTATGGACAATGAACTATATAATACAGAACTGTAGCTTGCTGAAAGTCAAACTACATACATAGAGGATAACTTAAGTTTACATACCATCACCATCATTGTACGACGAAGAACCATATGAAAAGGCAGAAAAGCCAGTAAAACCTGCCGCACCATAACCTTCGTAATCATCGTCATCCATCGCCTGTCGGCCATAACTATAGTTCCTCGCTGCAAATACAAATTCACTCTTCTAATTCAAACCTAATAATTATAATAGCAAATATTTACAGCAGAAATGCAATAATTCTTTGAGATATTATTGAATAAATGTACACAGATTAATAAGTAATATTATATAATTCATGTGCAAAAAAGGTTCTGACTGAGTTATATATGACTCGAATATTTCATTTTAAAATGGATAATACAGTATAAGTGTAAGCATATATTTGTTTCCACATGTGTAATATGCTATTTATATTAAACACCAACGAATCTGATCACCAGGAATATTACATACTTGACATGCATAGTTCCTTTGTCTCTGTTGTTTCGTATCCACATTTCGGACAAGGGATCGCTTGGCCCTTGAGATACTTGAAACCTTTCCTCTTCACATGGTCATCGCAATAACAGGTCTACAAATAGGAAATGGGAGTCAAGTTCACAAATCGTAAATAGTATCGTGTTGATAAATGGAAAATGAGACTAGGAAGACGATGCATTCAAGCCAGTATGAGAAAGGATAATACATAGAGTACATACTAAATGAACTACCAAGTTTAAGTCCCAAGTGAAATCATTTTCATTTATTATGAGCTTTAGTGAGTGACTAAAATGAAAATAAAGATGATGAGTAGTTCTACGCGATATGCATGTCAGTTTGACAATTGGTGACGTCATATTTTAGTAATGTTCCTGTCAGTGGCTGTAAAGGTTTTAACAAACCAATCAAATGACACATTATACCAATGTTTGATCATTTTTTTTCAGTGAGAAACTATATTTATTTTCCTCGGTTAGAGTGGAACCACTTCAAATCTCATCAAAGTACACGTTATCCTGTTTGTAGACATACCTTACATCTCAAGCAGGAATATTGGCCAAGTCTGTTGCATGAAAGACCTGGAAAACAAACACAAAAAAGCATTAACCAGCAACAAATTTAGATTATAGTTATATATTAAACAAAATTTATGGAACACTCAATAATACTGATTACATTAGATCTTAAATACATACATTTTATGAAAGGGTATTAGAGAGAATTGGATAATAAGATGGTCAAAGAAAGGTGATGTGTTTTCTTACTGTCAAAAACAAGATATAACGCCTCTATTTCATGGAGTTCACAAGTGTTTGTAGTTTGAAATGTGAACCTGGGTATTCCTCGCCACTACAGCCAGACAATTAGCACGTTGATGACAAGGCGAGATAGGAGATACCATTTGTTCCCATCATATTTAGAAAGTTGGTCCCCACACATGTCAGGTTAATCAGTATTAGATCAGGAGAAGAGGCTGACCAGTCCCTTCTTGAGACTTTGTTGTTTTGCAGAAGTAATTGCATTATTAGGCTTGGAATTATCATAATTGAAGTACAACTCAAGCAATAGCAGTCTAATACAGGGTTGTTCAAATTATGATTAGCAGTTTTTCCTACTGGATGGAGTATGCAAAAGCAACTACTGGAATTTGATAGCACTTTTATAAAATGAGTAAAAATATTGCATCGCGATTGCAAGATTTTGCATCGCTTTTTGCGATGCGAACCCAGTAATTTTGCAGCTTGTAATGTTCAAGATTCCATTAATTAATCATTTAGTGGATACAAGAATTCAACCTATATCAGAAAACTGTGGCCATACACGTTTCATCAGTCATATATTAGTAATGACAACACATACAGATAGTGAGAAATGGTGTTACGGCTGATCAAACTTACACTTGTACGTCTCAGAGTCCAGGGTTTGACAACTTGCTTGATGCTCAAATTGGTCGTCCTCACACAGGAAGTTGTGGCAAAAAGAACACTTGAAGATGCGGCCACCTTTAAAAATAAACGAGAAGTGTACGTAAAGCACTAGTTGTAACCAGAGTTACCCGGTGAAAGGAAGGAATGTTAGTTTAACGGCACTCCAACTTGAACTTTATCTTTCATTGCTTTATTGACTAATCACTTGTGCCTGCAGATGGATGTAAAACTTGTCCGTCCTGTAAAATAAAAACTAACGAAATATATTGATTTTCTTTATCTCTTTCACAAGCTCTCTCTTTATGTCAATATTGTCTGAAACCTGAAAAGATAATTCTATACATCTCCTGATAGTGCTAATGAAACATGTTGAATATTGGAGGTTAAAAAAAACGGTCGGGGGAGGTGGTGGGTTAGGGGCAAGACTGAACAAGGGAGATAAGAGGGCTGTTCCTTTGTATCTCAGAATTTTACTTAAAACATAAACACAATTGTTGAAATGAAGGTGAAATTGGATAAAGTGACAAAAAACACAGATTTACATCCGTCTGAGGTTCGATAGGTCAACGGATCGATCCTCCTCAGTAGACCTGTTGGGTTATTTTCTGTTTCAACAAGTGATTCACGACTGGTCCATCAA
>JAULBR010113885.1:0-10056 GCA_032355825.1 Melanodrymia aurantiaca
TTATTTAACGACGCCACTAGAAACACATCGATTATAAATCAGCGGTTATTGGACGTCAGATGCATGGTTATACTGACACATGATCACAGAGGAAACCCGCTGCCGCCACATAGGCTACTCTTCAACGAATGACAGCAAAGGGTCTTTTATGTGCACTATCCCATAGACAGAATAGCTCACAACACGGAGTTTGATAAACGAGACATGTTTCACTGGCTGGAACGGAAAATAGCCCATAAAAATGTTTTGCGTTGTGGAGGATCGATCTCTCGACCCATCAGGCGGACATTCTACCTCTGAGCTACGTCCCGCTTCAGCCGCAGTAATGTTACCGTTACTCTATAGGGGCCTATCTTGGGATTTTCAGGTGGTACGCAGACTTGAAATCTAAAGCACAAAACTATTATAAACAATGAAGAAAACCACGCATCATAATAAAGGCAACTGGAAGCAACTATTTATTGGTTAGTTCACAAAAATAACAACTACATGTATATAAAGAGTATGCACATATTCATAACATCATCTTGGTACCATCTATTTTTAAAGGTCGTGTTGAGCTACATGTCAAATTACTTAATTTTTGTCGCCAAAACATTCTATTTGAACACACAATTTTATGAAGGTAACGCTCTAGATAAGAAATGTTTAAACAGGTCCGTAGCCAGGATTTTGAGAAGAGGGGGTGGGGGTCGTTTAAGCTTATGGTGAGACACGAAGTGCCACTAACGAGGGTGCGATATAGGACATATTTGTTTAATATTGAAAATAAATAAATTAATAATTACCGGTGAGGGGTCGACCGACCCCCGAAACCTCTATTGGCTACGGGCCTGTAACATATATATACTGGATTACTGGATTACTACATGCATAGCGCATTACTTAAAGGGACAGTCTCGACTTTTAAGACGAGTTCCACCGAACTTATGCCTCTAATGCCATTTGTAACATATTTTTGGCTAATAGAGCATTCCTTATCACCAAAATTAACATTTATTTACATATTATTACTTACAATATCAATATGTGTATCCTGTGTGTTTCTGAACATTCAAATTGTTATAGTAGCTTACTGTGTCCTTTTGTCTAAAATAATTTAGTACGTACTAAATTATTGTAAGCAAAAGTCCAAGGACAATAATAAAAATACTGTATTAGCCAGAAATATGTTACAAATATATAGCATTAGATGCGCACGTATGGTGGCACTCGTCTTAAAAATCGGGACTGTCCCTTTAAGTAACATTTCATATCATGCGATGGAATATTACTTGGCGAGAGAGGGGATGAAAGTATGTGCCCTGAAAATTTGTTTGTTTTTCCATCGAAAATAGAGAAATAATTGAATCTGCATAAAAAAATATTTACACTGAAAAATGTAATAAAAAATACTTTTTTCATCCTCAAAACCCATAATTATTTCTAGCTTTAGGGGCAGCTGCCCAGCCAACTACAGACAATCAAGATCATAATTATGCCTATGTACATTGAACATAGTCATACAAGTTTTATTCCAGGAGACGTTCGACTTCATGCAGAAATGGTAGTATACCACAATTTAAAGGACCATCTTCTTGGACATAAGCATGTACAATGTATGTTGATCTGTGTGTCTTCGTTTGCTGTGTGTCATCACCGGGTGCATCTCGAAGCTAAGGCGTTATATTTCCATCCAAAGCGACATTTGTATTTGCGCATGATCCCACGAAAACATTGATAGTATCTGGTCGAGTCCGTCCAGTCTGGGTAGATCAGGAACGCTGTTTTTGGACACGGAAACCCACAAACTGATAATAAATGTGATTTGTTAGTTAACGAGAAGATGTATACATGTATAATTATTATGAGCATTCAACTTCAGTCAGAATTTTAATATTCAGAACAGAACAGAACTTTATTACTCCCAGGCCGCTAGGCAGCGCCATATGGGGAAACATGAATAAATATATAATTTACATGACAAGACAGGGTGACTTAACAGGAGAATAAATATTTTACATATCATAACATGAATGTTCAATATATATATATATACACTGTACAACGATAATACTAGTAATGTAAATAAAATAGTGACTTCACATTCATCGGTGCACAGGTTGTTATAACATTGTTAGGATTCTTTTAAACAATGTTTTGGATTATACAGCGTTAACGATTGCAATTAGCTTCTAATGGTGTTAAATAATTGTAATCAGTATAATGGTAAATCATTGGTCCTGTGCTTTTGAATGTCAAAACTTCAAGTTTATGATTAAACTGCTTTAAAATGCAATACACTTATTCCCATACAGTATATAGGACTTTTTGAAATTATGTATGATGTTAAAATCGTGTAAATTGTATTAGTCCAGGCGTAGATGGAGGGAGGTGTCACCTGGAAGGGGAATTTATGGGACTGGTATTTTCATATACCCGACACCTTCCTGTAGCAGGATCTGCCTGTTGATCGCGCCTTGGTTTGACCCCTTTCTTTGTTCAAAGTAACCCGACGTATTTTACGATTTTTCTTTCGTTATTGGTTTGACGTTCGATAGGCATTTTTACTCCCTATATAATCTACTAAACTTGCCTAAGATGCTATTGTAAACATGTAAACCTAGTTCAACCCGTTATTACCGTATTCTTCCATAATTTGGATCCCGAACGAGTTAATAATTTGCACTAAACTAAATATTTTTTTGGAGTAATTAAACTTTTTTTTTTTGTAATTAGACTTCTGATCACTAATATTATATATATATAATTATATGTTTTGATCAGCCTTATATTCAATAGGGCGAGCGTTCTGCTACCGAGTCAAAACGTGTTGACACCGATGTTTGCACCTAACATTAAATGAATGTGATGCGATAGCACATGATCGGTACCAGTCACTCAAGAGCGCTCTCCCTATTGGACGCATCGGAACGGTGTTCGAATCCCGCGGGTGGATCTCACTTTCCAACACCAACCCAGAGTGAGTGCTCCGCCAGGCTCAATGGGTAGGTGTAATACTACTTATACCGACCAGTGTCCACAACTGGTTTAACAAAGGGTGTGGTATGTGCTAACCTGTCTGTGGGAAAGTGCATATGAAAGATCCCTTGCTACTTATCAATTTTGAGTAGAGGGTTTCCTCTCTCATACTAACACTAACTTCTGTCGTGGGCAGACAGCCGAGGCGGCTAGACTGTGTGATCACGACAGACGTGCTTGAACCTTAATTAGATATAAGCACGTAGATCAGTTAT
The DNA here is from genome assembly GCA_032355825.1 of Melanodrymia aurantiaca. NCBI lineage: Eukaryota > Metazoa > Mollusca > Gastropoda > Neomphalida > Peltospiridae > Melanodrymia > Melanodrymia aurantiaca. Next base: position 3,237 of record JAULBR010113885.1, read on the forward strand.
AACTAACTAACTAACTAAATTACCTCTTTGGTGAAGTTTACTTTAAGAATTCAAGTGGTTAGTGAAATCATGTTACAGGAAAACTTTGAGAAACAAATTTAAATACCTCCGAGTTACTTCCCGCTCCCGGGGTAAATGTGTGCGTATACATTTAGCGTTATTCGAACCCCACCTCAAGTCACAAAATTTAATTGCATGTGCTATGGTCGCAATATTAATCTAGTTTACAGTATTAGAATAAGTGAATTACTCACTGTGCTGGACAAGCAGGCCGACTGCAAGGTTTTCCGAAGGTGCTGGGTTTGAGGTGGAGATTACAGTTGAAACTTTCAACCTGAGCTCCACTGGGCCCTATACACACGGCCTCCATTGCTTGGGTGCCTTCAATTATAATTTTGTATTTATAAACAAAGAAACCTAAGCTATGCATACATTTAAAAATTCCTCATAACTGGCATGTTGATCGAGTAACCAATACTTAAAGACAATTGGTCATTGGGTTTTATCATAAGATAAATTTGGTGCATATCTTTATAAATAAAACTAACACACACCTTACTATTAAATTTTTTTTTTTATCAGACTTAATTTATGTAATATTTATTATATAAATTATAAATATAGGTGACATTAATCTAGTTTTACAAGATTCAGGGGCGGTATTTATCAAACAACTTAAGTTTTTTCTAAGACTTAAGTCTGTTTTTCTGCCCCTGTACTATTTAATTGTCATTATCAAACAGAAATACATTTGTGAATGAGAATGTTGGCAAGCAATGGAATGTAACCCCTACCACGACCACAAGTGACACTGCAAGCTCCATCAATTGTTTTCCACTTCATCTGAGAAGCACCGGCATGTTGATTGGGAACGTAGTATTCAAAGGAGATCTGAGGATCCACACCTTGGTACCCATCACCATACAGTCGGTACACCTGATACAACAATCAATGTGACATATATACATGTACATACCGGTATATACCGAGGTTTCCCCACAGCCAGATTTATATGTAGCTACAGGCCACTACTCTTTACCTGTTAGTTAGTTAGTTACAACTTATTTATGTGTTTATATCCAATTAAGGTTCAAGCATGTCTGTCATGGTCACACAGTCCAGCTGCCCGTCCAGGACAGAAGTTAGTGTTAATATGGTATTAAACTGAAACTTGTGTATTATTCTCCATTTACATCATCATCAGGTGAACTAGAAATGAGAGATTCTTTCCACAGTAGCTGTCACAGATTTCAACGCAATCTCCAATATACAAATGTATATATATATATATATATATATATGATTAATCTCCATGTTCAAGCAATCTTAGATCTACATGGGTGTCATTTGCTAAAGAGTAGGTTCACCGTTGTTTGGTGCATTCTGGTCGCATGTATGGTATACAATACATTAATGTGTGGTAATGTGTTATTTATACTAAAAAATTGGGGGACATTTGCACGTTGGTCCCCCAACTCCAAAAAGTAACCAAACTCACCTGTGCTTCAATATCAACAGACAGAGGTCCATCAATGACAATTTTCTCAGGATGTAATTTATAATCAACAATGACTCCACCTCCTCTATACTTCCCTGATCTGTCTCTGCGTCCATCAGCACCATTGAAATACCGGATTCCATTCACTGAAATACCTGTAATTAAACATTGAAATACCTAATTCTATTCACCCAAATACCTGTAATAGAACATTGAAATACCTGATATTATTCACTAAAATACTTCTAATTAAATATTGAATACACTGTACCAGTAATTTAACATTATACCATTTTCGCACTTTTTTACATCGATTCATGTAGCTTGGTTTCTTTCGTGATATACTAGTACTGTTTTGTAATGTTAAAAAATGCGGAAGTAAAATTAATTATTATTCGATACATATCACATTTCTATATTTGGCAATGCATAATAGAAATATCTAGCCTAGAACAACGAAGTAAAATCAGTAATACTCACTCATTACAGTAAACGTGTTCTGATTCATAATAAAAATATTGGTTGCACCTTTCGGTATTCTAGCAAACGTCACATATTCTGAAATCAAAAGAATAAACACTATGAAAATCTAGAGGTATTTTCAACAGTCTTTCTTTGTATTACTCTGTAATAGGCCTACATTTTGGTGTTTAAAATGTTTCAAACAGTCAGAACTCATTTAGGTGTGTCCAGAACAAATTGTGTAAAATTCACCATCCCATTATTAGGTCCACACTTGGTCCACTCATCTAAACAATTATTAATTTAAATACAGTGAAACCTTCTAAACCGGACCAACAGTAAACCAGAATTCCCTTTAGACCAAACTTATTTAGAAGTTCCGTACAAAGTTAAATGCTGTCAGGATGCCTAAAAATATTTTTTAAATTAGATGACCTTACATTCAAATGAACACTAAAATAGCCATTTGTAAATGAAGATTTATTTGAAATGCAGAACATAATTAAATTTAAAGAGAGATACAAAAACAACAAAAAAATGTTTGTACTTTTATCTTCCCCTTTTTGATATTGTCCAGCCACCTTCCTGCAGGAACTGTTGTCTCCACTGCATACACCGCACTTGTCATAGGTTCTCTGTGATTCGGTCGATCCATCACAGCTGAACTCCTAAAACATAATAGAAGATACACAGATGTAGCAAGATGACAAAAGATGTGAAATTTTCAAACATGTTTGATTTAAAAACATTTTCTCCCAAATCTGAAAAGTGGATAGCACATGCCTCCTAGCTCCTCCCTCCATGCCACAAAAATAAAATTTTATGTACAGTAAAACGCCTTTAAACCGAACAGAATAAAATGTTCGGTTTAGAGAGGTGTCTGGTTTACTGAGGTTTAAATAAAGCCCTTACAGTTGTACAGGACTTTCAAATAAGTTCAGTTTAGAGGGAATTCTGGTTTACTGCGAGTCCAGTTTAGATGGGTTTCACTGCAGTACTTAACACTTTAGTTCACTGTTTTTACTCAACCTCCAAAACAGTGTTGTTGCAATTTCTCACAGACAGGATAGCACACACCATGGCCTTTGATAGACCAGTCGTGGAACATTGGAATTGGAATGGGACATAACCCAACATGTCCCATGAGGTGGATCAATCCTTCGACCCATAGAGCTTCAGGCAGACACTTTACAGCTGGGGCCGGTTTATTGAGCGTTGCTTAACGCAATGATAGCGTAAAGTTGTCCGAACGATTGCGCTGCCACAGTCGTGTGTATCGATACACGTTATAGCTACGACGTTTTGCGGCCACGATACTTAAATTGACCACTGTGATCACTTTATTGTCCTCAAATATTGTTATTTACGCAATTGTAGTGTCATGTCATAGCTAAAGCAGTTGCAAGTGACCTTATAACCTTTCCATTAAACCTGCCCCAGGACTACACCCTGCTCCTCCATGACATACTTAGCCTACTTACCCTACACACTCCGCTGACACATCGGTGGAAAGGTGCGGTGTTTCCACTGCAGTCCGTACCGTCCCGGAACTGTCGCTTCCCATCCAGTGTGCGCAGGTGGATAGAAGACTGACCTTCAACTTGACAGTACAGTTTGCACTCATCCTTACCTGTCAGTTCAAAGATAAAGTTTAGTTAACGACACTACTGGAACACATTGATTATTAATCAGTGGTTATTGGATGTCAAACGCACAGTTATGTTGATAATTCGCCACAGTGGAAACCTGCTGCTGCCACCACCTTCAAATAACAGCAAGGTATATTTTAAGTGCACTTTCCCAGACAGGATAGCAGACACCACAGCCTTTGATGGATCAGTAGTGGATCAATGGTTAGAACAGGAAATAACCCAATTGGTCTACTGAAGAGTATCATTGTAACCTCCTAAACTCCCAAGGCTATGCCCATGAAAGGTAAAAACGATTATTTAATGACTCCATTGTATTTCTGATATGACTGGAGCCCATTCATTAATAATAATCATCATCTGTTATTGCATGTCTGAAATGGAAAAAATCCAAAAATTGGTTCAACGAAGAGGATTAATCGTTTGAATACACTCAGGCAGACATTCTACTATCCCACACCGTAAATAATAATACTTCACATCTTAATTAAGGTATTATAGAATGAACATTGCTAGTTCCATTCATGGATGGATAGATGCATAGGATGCAGATTGTCTATGGCAACAACTCATTAAGATTTTAAGGCCTTGGTTAGATAGAAAAAAAAGGTCTATACAAAAAGTCATGTTAAGACTGAAAACTGAATATGATTGGCCAAAAAGAATTTATACACTAACCTTCAACATTTGCCGGAATAAAATGGTAGTTTTGGGTAAAGAGTGGATACTTGTCAGTGGCAGCACACTGTTCTGCCCTGAAGTTAGTGTTAGACGCACAAGGCTGAAAGGAGAAAGCAATGTGGTATTAAAGTACAATGTACATTCAAAAGCATTCGCAAAAATGAATAGGAACTTAATGTGAAAAAAATATTATTTACTGACACATCTGGAGCACATTGATTAATAATCGGCGGCTAGTGCATGTCGAACACATGGTTATGTTGACACCACGTAAGTTACTCTTATCGAATAGCAGCAAGAGGTTTTTTTTATGTGCATGTTCCCGCAATACACCTCTCCCCCCCCCCCACCCTCATGGACTGTGATGTACCAGTCATGGACCATTGTTGGAATGACTTTATAAGTAAAAGTAAGTCTTCTCAGTGTCATAATTATTTGAACATGAAAAAAACCCTAGATCCACAAACAAATTATTGCAATCATATTATGTGTAGCCATTTAAAGTTATGAAAGTTATCAGTTATCAAAACATAAGGAATTCTTTACCTGCATGTTACATATTTCAGCTTTAGCTTCAAATCCTTCACATGGTTTTCCACCAAACAGAGCCCTACATTGATAAAACATTAAATCATAAATTTTGATTGAAGGGCGAAATTACACATTGCAAAAATCATACCAGACTGAGTCTATTTTTTCTCTTTAGTATTTTGACGGTCGATCATGCGTGTAAAGTTTTAATATGGTTAATATATCCTTGGAACATAAAATCTAAGTGCAGACAATTCAAACTTTATGACTGTATAATGTACTACAGTAAGTAATAAGTAAATTCCAGAAAATAATGGTTATAAGATAGAAAGTAATAAATTTAAGATAGAAAAATATTATGTGCAGGCCAAAAACTAAGTAAATGTGCTCAGAAAAGCAAGTACTGGAACAATAGAATGTGTGGACCATACATGGGTGTCTAAACCTTCATTGAATAAATGAATCTAAAACTAGTGCAAATGAAAATCAATCGACTTTGTTCCTTACTTTGGATTGTTACACTTTCGTCCCTTGGTGCGTACACCACCACCGCACAACCGCGAGCAGGAGGACCACTCCCGATCCCATTCAGACCAACCTCCATCCCGGGCTGCTGGGCCGTTCGGACCAATGTCAACACACTGACCATGTATACACCACTGAAGCAACAATAGTGTACATCAAAATGAGGAAACAGAAATAACTACATGTTCCCAGTTTGCTATCGAAACTATGCATTTTACATTTTTGTAATTCTACTGTATATTTTAATTTACTGGTAAGCTTTCAAGAAGTACCGGTAACTAAATACCAGTGATTATACATGTAATGCTGTGGGACAACATGTTTGTCTTTTATTGTCATTTCTTTAATAGATCACATTATTATGGGAACAACATTTATATTGCACACACATGCTTGCAAAATACAAATTAAAAAGTTTTGTTTTTAGCATTAATAAATAATCCTGTAAAAATGTAAGCAACAAGTTGTTTCTGACTGCAAACCATGATCTTATCTCATTTAGTTATACATTCTTTATCAATGCCAAATCCACCCTCCCCAAAACAAATTAGTTTAAAATATACTTTTCAGGTAAATTGTGCAGGGGCCTAGCTTGGGATTTTTAGGTGGTATGCAAACTGTTTCCGCAATGGAATAAAAAAACAAGAACATAGAGCATACACCCATTTACATCATATAATATTTTAATAATATTTGTAATCTCACATGGTATGCAGCTGCGTACCTGCATAATATAGAAGCTAGGCCAAATTTGGGTGTCAATATTTTCGTCACTGTTTTTACCGGTACAAAATCGCTGTAATCTAAAGCCCTGACAATACTATTATTGTGTAAATAACATAGCCGAAGTTGACTTTACAGACATCTGTTAATCGATTACCTTTCTTTGACCACACTCCGTGCCATCCATACGAGGTGCCTGACTGCCAGTACACTGGCCGGGAAGGCGGGGATCAAAGCAGATCAATTTGGCACACTCATCCTGTAAAACATACTTCATTTGTCATTCGTATTAACTTTAAATCAACTCAAAATGTAATATAAATAATTATGTACATGTAGGATCATTGTAACATAATGTTTAATTCAGAGAGTTGTTCGATTACAATTAAAGCACTTTTAAAAGGCTGTACAGGATTTTGAAATATGTTTGGTTTAAAGGGAATTCTGGTTTACTGATGTTCCAGTTTAGAGGGGTTTCACTATATATTTGTAGAAGACTGGACATGTTTTTTAAGAACAATAATTGTTCTCATGATTTGGGTCGTTAAACTCCCTGACTCATCCCTGCCTATATATTGCAACTTACAAGTGATATAATCGACTGGCCTCCGTGGTGCAGTGGTTAACGTCACGGACTACAGGCTGGTATTAACAGTGTTCGAATCCCGTGGGTGGATCTCACTTTCCGACTCCAAGCCAGAGTGAGTGCTCCGCCAGGCTCAATGGGTAGGTGTAATACCACTTATACCGA
>JAULBR010113896.1:0-10056 GCA_032355825.1 Melanodrymia aurantiaca
GTATTGGTGGAAAACAGACTTGCTGATGGCCATAGTGATTTATCTATATACATTAAATATAATAAATGATAGTGGAAGAAAGTTTGTCAACCACTTCTATCAATATTACAGGTGATTTCTCAGAAGACAATTGCACCTGGGCAGATGAAAAGGAGGAATAAACCTGTTTTGAGAAAAAGTAATGAAACAAATGTTTAAGTCACGTTACCTGCACGCGCACTGCCTATTTTCAATTATTTTAATTGAAAAAAATGTATGTCAAATGTGCTATCAGTCGAACAAATTCAGAGCAATAAACCTCGAAAGGTATTTACAAACCAGCTGCCACCTGGGAATGGCAGTAACTGCCGGTAACCTCACACGATATCATACCACCATGTTTTAAAAATAACAAATGTTTTTTAATCAACTCATGAGGCAAGTGGCTATCAAACTATCCCCTCCAACAGAACAACTGCAAATCATTCGATTGCATTGTCAGGTTCCATTCTTGTTTTCAAAATGTCCCCCATTTCAGGCTTTAGAGATCTTTTATATATGCACTTTCCCCACAGACACAGGATAGCACATACCAGCTGATGTACCAGTATTGGACCACTGCTTGGGATGTAAAAAAAAACAATGGCTGAACGGAAGAAGTTGATCCTTCGATTCTGAGATAAATCCAACTCCATTACTACATCAAGAGCCCCAAAAAAATGTATAGGAATAGTACATGTACTTTTCTGTTTGAGAGAATTGCATCATGCATGTGCTATAAACTGCACATAAAAGATCATAATTTAATGTAGTGTAGAAGTCATGAACATGTACCAGCTCTGGCGTGTCATACGGAACAAGGATATATACATGTAGCAATGCTTATAGAGGATATTAAATTAGCTACCAAGTAGTATTAAGCTTAAGTGCCAAGTGAAATCATTTGTATCTATCACAAGCATTAACAAGTGACTAAAAGGAAAATTATTGTAGAGAATTTAATACGGTATTCAATTTATTACTCCAGGATCATTTTCATAACAATTTTTTTGTCGATGTAATGGTAAAAATAAAGAAGATGAAAGGTACATGTCGTTCTACTCGCTATTCATGATGTTATGTAGATAATTTGTGACATCATAATGTTCCTGTCAGTGCGTGGCTGGAATAATTTTTAATGACGCGATTAAATGACACGTTATACCAATGTTTGAACATTCCTCAGTGAGAAATTATGATATTTATTTCACCAGTTAGAGCCCTCTGGCGTAATAAATAGGCTTTATACACTTTCATAGAGTTTAGTTAGTCAATATTGAACATGATACATGTATCAACTTGGCATGTCCTCAAAATTAGAAAGCCACTGATCCTGGTATTAACAAAAGCATCCTTCATACCAAAGTTTCACAACAGGCTCAACTAAGTTCTGATAGGTGACATATATTTTCTATTCCGAAATTTGAGCCTACAACCATCTACATTGTGTGAGTTTTTGTTGAAGCTTATCAGAACTAATCTATATATCAAATACCTACAGTGTAAATCTACATATATACACAATGGGCAAGACAGGGGCACCACACATTGCTCAGATAGCATCGTGGTTCCATATTGTGGAACGTATTATTTCAAACAGTATAGAATATATTAGCACAAACGTAACTCAAGCATGAACAATTGCTTGGTGTTGTTGCAGCAGTCTCAGCTTGTCTTTAAACAAAATAAATATGTTTTTCTAGGACATAATCATAGTAGAGGTAAACAGATTATATTCCGCACAATCGGTGGGTAAAAGACAGACAACCTGTCAGGGTGTTTTAGTACCAATATATATATATCGGTTTGTATGCGCTAAATATTGGTCAAAGTGTTCGAACAATCTAGAAATACATGTTTTAGTACCAATATATATATATTGGTTTGTATGCGCTAAATAGTGGTCAAAGTGTTCGAATAATCCAGAAATACATTGTATAGCCCACACTCTATCTATTTGAAGCTTTATATTTGAGTATTAGCCAAAAACATTCCATGTTTCAATATTTATCTGGTTTACAATATTCGGGCATATCCGTGGATGCTATCAGGATCATGAATTTTCCTGGAATATTTACTAGGATGCCATACTTGAAGGACTGGACAAAAATAGCACATTTTCCAAGATAATAAATGATTCGTACTTAATCAGAACAAAATACGTTAAAATTGCCATTTATTTTGCACAAAATTGGAAATTTTGAGATAGAGGTTCAGTATAAACGATTAATTAGATTTTAGCATCTTAATCCATCCAAAGGATGTTTTAGAGGGCACTGAAACTGAAAGCACACTCTGACACTCTCCGTTCCAGAAGCGAACATCGGCACCAGCAAAGCCTTAACAAATCCCTGACAATATACGCGTAGTCAAGCATGAATGGATATTACTGATAATAGTATGTACAGAGTTGAAAAGAATCATGCAGAAATATGATATTCTGTGGTGAGATCCTGATTCAACACCGGTGTAGTCAAGCTTGTAATAATGTTTTACAATCAGCATTGTTATAAACTACACGATAAAATCTAACACATGTTTACTGAACCCATTACAAAATATTTACAACAGCATAAATATAAGATAAGGAAATTCTTTCACAATACAGATTTTTGCGTTCTTGTCAAGTTTTTCATTATAAGCATAACAGCAGTCGGCAAACACATACTAAGGAACTACGCATAAATACAATTATACTGATGTGTTTTACAATCTGAATAATGTTTGGAACTTGGGGCGGGTTAAAATTCATGTTCAGATTGCTTTTTAGATAAAAACATTGGTTCAGTTTATCATTACTTTCATGTTATAGCAGACAGAGAGAATCTGAAAGGGGATGAAACCCAATCCTCACATTGCTTGGATAGTAAACTCAGTTGTATTTATGCACCATCCCTAAGAACATGATAAATCTACTGGAAAAAAGTTGCATTTTAGTTTCCATACATATCTTAATAATTGGTTGCCAATCCATGCTTCTCAAGTCAATTTAACACAAGAACTAATAAAACATGCATAGAAGTGGAACCTAGCCTAGTGGTTAGAACATTCACATGAGATGTGTCAGGCTGAGGGATTGATCCTCGGTAGACCAGCTGTGTTTTCCCATTCCAACCAGTGGTATATGCTTGTATGTCAAATGGTGTAGTATGTGCTTTCTGTCTGTGGGAAAAGTGCATCAAAAGATCCCTTGCAGTTAATTGAAAAAATAAATGTATGTCAGCAGCTAGCTTTTGAGACAATGTGTCAAAATTATCACGTGTTTGACTTCCAATACCCAATGATTATTAATAAATATGTTCCAGTTGTATTATATTGTTAAACAAAGCACCAGTTATGTTATATAACCCCTCTCTCTGCTAAAATATGTGAATCATCCTCTGATTTGATGTCAAAACCCAATGATAGACTCTCTTTAATGTCCAGTTTTTTTTACAACATGCAAGTTAGACATTAATTAAGATGATCCCATGTAAATGTATGATAGGGACTCAGTTAATAAAAACATTTTGTTTTTGCCATAAAAAAAAGCAAATTTTCATTTTAGAAAAAAAAAGTATATAATAATGATTGAAGCTTGCAATACAAATGCATGTTATAAACTGGATGCATTAACAGTGATACACCCACATGTACATGTACTATAACCATGATGAGTCACAACAAAAGCACATCAATTGTAGAAAACGCCCATGCAATGAGGAATAATTACACCACAATGATGTGACAATAATAAGTAATTTGCAAATAGACATTACATGTACAGCTTATTTTATAGAATCACCTAATAATATTCATTAATTGGCATTTTCTTGAGGGATTTCATTAAAACTATAAATACAGTGAAATATATAATAAAAAAATCTGTCCATATCTGATTGTTAGTCTCAAATTGGTTTAAAATAATATTATTAGTTATAGTATCAGTCTTTTAATGCAGAACTCTAATGTCTAAACTAGCACAATTGGTCAGTTTCACGGAATACTGGTTTAGATATGAGTCCACAATAGAGAGAAAGAACGATACATACAGAAAGGTATGATCATGATTTATAGACACAGTTATTGAATGATAATAACGCAAATCATATTTCTTGTGAGCACTTGGAACAATACTACACCTGTTCCTTATCCTGGACAGTTTGACAAACGAGAAAGTAGATAAATAAAAAACAATTACAACAGTGGAAAAAAGACAAACTAAAAGATCTCAAAATGTTTATAGAATAAATAAATTCTGTCGTCAATGTGTTTTTTTTATTTAACGAGATATGTAAACCCTAAAATCAAACTATTTTCATTCAATTACTTCAAAAACAAAGCCTAAGTGAAACAATGCCAACAATAATAACTAGACGGTTGTGCATCATTACAAATAGGAGATGTCTATAGTCTACCAATGTCACTGAAACCAAGAGATAACAATACACTGTTGACTTAGGTACACTTCACTTTCAATCGTCTTCAAACATTATGCGCTGACTTCACACCCAGGTGCCTTAATATCTGATCACTACAAGGATCAGTTTCCCTTCACCTGCACCTGTACGCCATTAGCATGGAGGAATTCACCTAGGAAGACTCAACAGCACTGTAAGCTTGATAAACACATCCTCAACACACCGCATGCAGGAGATATGCATGCCAGCAGACAGACAGTCGTGTTGTTCTGACATTACCATTGTAACTGATCTTCAAGTCCATTGATTCCAATCCTTGTGCAATATCTTGCAATATGTATAACACATCCTGTGCTGAATATTGCAAGCATTCACAGGTCAGGCAAAAAAACGGGGTTCAAAGCATTTTCAGAAGATGACCATTTATGAAGTTAGAGATGGGTGAACATCGAGAAGGCAAAATATTTCTACAGATATATATATATTATATATACCTCAGGCAAATAATAATATGCTGAACTTGAAGATTATATTAAATATAATCAAACAATTATAATGGTTACTTGAGACACTGAAGATGTCCAGTTGTTTTGTTCAGTTGCAACATTTATTTGGGTGATGGGATGGTGTTGGTTGCAATCATCAATTTTGTCAATTATTAGTTAGTTATAACATATTTACATTCTTACATGTATATTATATTAAGGGTCAAGCATGTCTGTCCTAGACACACAGTCCAGTTGCCTCAACTGCCCAACCAGGACAGAAGTTAGTGTTAATATGAGACAAAACCTGCTACTTCTATTTGATAAGCAGCAAGGGATATTTTATATGCACTCACACAGCCTTTGTTGAACCAGTTGTGGACACTGGTCGGTGTAAACTTGAAGTACACCTACCCATTGAGCCTTGATGTGCACTCACTCTGGGTTGGAGTCGGTATTGAGATAAAAAAAACATATGCCACAATTGTGATTCGAACCCAGTACCTATCAGTCTTAAGCTTGATGCATTAACCACTATGCTATGTCAATTATTACTACATACACGTACATGTACATGTATTTGATAGATTGACCCTTATTGTGCTACATGTACAGTTTATGAAGTTTAAGTTATATGCATCAATCCTCAAAACTTCAACACATTCCCTCCCACCTAGAAAATACATGTAAGCAGGTCCAGGGTATGTACCCAAGACTGACGATCGCTGAATTTTTTTATTCATATTTTATTTATGGTTCATTAAACATTCATTCAAATTACATGTACATATCAAATAATTATTGCTTGTACCATGTGCTTACAATTATTGTAACCCTATATCCTTATTAGTTTAGCTGAAAAAATTATTTCACTACAACAATTTGCAGACATAGCGACCTGTTGGTCAGTAACTCAAAACAGCATGTTCGTAGCAGGCAGCCTTCCACATGAGTTCAACAAGGGAAATAATTCACAACGCAATGGATTTAAACATTCGGAAATAGTAGTAAAAACAGTAACAGCAGCTGCAGTTCACAGTTAATTATTCAAACAGTATACAGTATACAACATGCAGGCCATATCTTAACAGAGCTGCTGGAAACAGGTACAATATAAAGTGGGTAACACATACAGTAGGACTAAGACAACAACACAAACATATGGTTGAATACTGATTACATAGACCAACACAAACTTGGTTATAAACCAAACAAGATGTTGGCATACCCCTCCCTGTCAAGCTAGATAACATACATAATTATGTACCATGATTTACGGCAACAAGGTTAACCCCATAACATGCTACAGATTGAAATTACAAGTATTTAACACAAAGGTATACTTGTACATAAACATAACACATTGAAAAAAATCATCTCTAGATATGAGTGATGGCATAATTATACCATAGCCAGAAGGCAGCTCCCTGCTTGAATTGGATTGGTTGGCAAACTTATTAAAATGCAAGAAATGTTTTATTCAATTTAAAGACCATTCTAAGACAATAAACGGATATATTCATTCACTTTAAAGAGCACGAAGGAAACCGGTTAGCCAGACATGCAGTTGCTTTGTATTGAAAGAGAAAACAAACACTGTGAACCAACTGTAGAATAAAGAGCAGTGCTGTGTATTTTGGCACCAGACTGCAACTTTCAACAACAATGTGACTGACAAGACCAGAGCCTGTAAAACTTCAGCTAAACGCTTAAATATACAAACTGCCACACTCAGGTAATAGACAAACTGCTGTAACTCAAGTAATATACACTTGTGAATTTTTTTAGGTTGTGCTTATATTTTCAAATTTCACCAACAATATTATAATTTTATGTAAAATGCATGAGTACAAATATGTTAGATCAAGCATTATACAGGGACAGACAATTTAAAGCCCTTACATTTCCCTTACAATAAATCAAATAGCTTAGTTAAACAGATAAGGAGTAGTGGCACCTACATGTTATGACTGTGGAAACCTCTGGAAATGCTTCCATGAAAGCTTAGATTTCAAGAAGATTACAAGAAAACAAATTAAATGTGATCAATAAATTATTTAAAAATAAGACATAAATGAAAACGAAACTGCTAAATTTCATAATATTATGGGATAGAAGAACTCTAAGCCATATAAACAAACCCATAAAAGTGTAGCCGTGTGGGGTGGGGGAGGGGGATTCATGCATGTAATCACCAAGCATAGTCACTTAATGAATTAAATCTGAGACTATGAATTAAATCTGAGACTATCATTCTCACCTTTCGATTGACCCCAATAGAAACATTAAGTCGAAACTGAGGTGTACTCCAATATCTCTTGTTCATGAGATGAGTGGCCTCAGAGGAGCAGAGGCAACAGTAGTCACATCCGCACCTATCACACGGATTGTTGGACGACACCCATGAAATCTGGGGCAGGTGAGATGTTCGTAACACTTTTGATGCTTGGGATGGTGCCAGAGAACATTGATAAAACTGTGCAGGTAAAGGATGGTGAATCGTAGTCCGAAAGAAAGGTCCACCATTGAAATGGCTAACAGGGTTTTGTTGAAAGGCTGGTGGACACAAACAGGAATCTTGAATATTTCGCTTAATCACTAGTCGAGCTAATTTTTTCACTGGACAGACAAAATTGTCCGTCATTTTGAATAAATTCCCCAAAATAGAAATGTTTCTATTCTTTAAGACTAAACTTTAGTTAATCACTAAACTATTATCCATTAATTGTACTCATTATTGAATAATATTCTTCCTTCAAAGCATCAAACAATATTAGTTATATGCATGACATAAGCTTCATGAAGGAATACATTCGACTAAGGATCCTGGAGAATTCACACAAGGCTTATTATATTTCCAATGCACTTCTCATTCATCTCTGCTGAACAATGAACAAAAAACACATTCATCCAGGAAGCCATCTAATCCAAGCCCACACCTAACATACAGGTCTGAGGCGGAGAAGTTGACTCAACTACCAGATGTCGGCTTCAATGGTAAGAATACACAAGGAACTTTATATAGACAAATGGTGAAGATCACTTGAATTTCCGCAAGGCCAGTAACAGTTTGTAGAGTTACATTCAGTTCTACTAAATATTATTTCAATCTACTTTCTACACACCTACATGTGGATACAAAATAACAGTTGTGGAAACTTATGAATTAAAAGAAATTTACAGCCACAGTGAGTTTTGGTGCCTAATTTATCGACCCTTACACGTCAATGCTAATAAAAGTGTTTCAACAATTTAGAAATATTTTCTGGATATATTCGATTAGACATAAAACAAATTTAAAACAAACTATAATATTTCTTGAATAAATTTTACTTTGAGCAAGTTACATGTACATGTATGTCAAGAGAAAATAGTTACCATTCTTTATTGAATCTGAGCTGTGACCAACACATTACACATTGCATGCATAATGAGTTCTAGATCAATGATAGTTCCTTATTGAATATGACCAGCGAGCAACAGAAGTTAGTTTTTTATTGACATGTATATCAGCAGGGGCCGAAGAACGGGTAGGGTGGGGAAGTTGGGAGGCACAGTGGTCTTGCAGCAGACCAGCCTTTCAGACTTTTTGGCCAAAAGGTTTATTTTTTACCATATAATTTTCTAAATTTTATATATGTGGGCCTCTCACACTTTTTGCCATGCTCTGCAGCTTCTGATTAATATATAGAATTATGAGTTATAATTTTATTCCAAGATACACCAAACAATATTTTTTACATATATGGCCTATGATTATTTCCTCTGGTCATTAAATAAATATGGTTCTATACCACATACGCATTTTATCGTAATAGCATTTTTGGCAAACCATTACTGCTGCGTAAAATTGGGCGAAAAAGCAACCCGCACACGTGTATGAATCAGATATAGATTTTCTGGTATTAGTTTACTTTCAAAATCATTCCTTTCCATTTTACAAGCAAATCATAGCAGAACATTTCCTCCTGTTCTGCGACTATAAACTAACATTCTGCCAATAAACATTCACTAATGGCCAATAACAACAGTAAGAGAATACAGACTGGTGAGCTACCCTCTCAACTGTACACCTCCTGTCTACAGACTACAAAGATCTCAGAGTTTATCTAATGCAGATAAAGAGAAATGGAAATGTCAGTTCGTCTGACTGCATCATGTGTGTACAACAGTGCAATGTGAGTAAAACCACACCTGTCTCTAGGACAACCAACATGCCTTTATACATTACATTCACAGATGGGATACATTACATGCAATGTTCAAAGAATGTGCTTTATGGTGTGCAAAGTTTCATCAATGGAATAAAGATGATGCTCTGGATATAAGGGAGGAAATATATCGTTTAACAATCGTGACAGATCCCTCATCCTGTAATAATTTAGAACATAACTGCAAAACATATTTCAGATTATCGACATTTTTCTTGATGTTAGTAATCAAAAGAATGAATGATCCCTCATATTGTATTTATCCACAAGATTATATATAATTATCTACAGGATTATATATAATTCTGAATTTAAATAGCTATAAGATATTTGTAATAAAAGGCATTTTTAGGAGATCAGTCACCAATGTTGGGACCAAATGTGTTTATTCTGTTGCACCTGCAGACAATAGCACTCATAGAGCTTTCCGAACTCTGTGCTTGCAAGTTTTGTAGAGGTATTCGTACAATGCATAACAAGCAATTTTACATATGATATTTTGACATTTCTGTTGATGCTTAGAATCATATAATAAATGTATGCAATTATACAGGTAGATAAACAATAACAGTGTTTTCTCTTCAGCTAACATAAAGTTTATGCACTTCATCATCACATGATTGTGCTTCTCGCGCCAAATTGATGACTGATCCCCCCACTTTAACATTTCCCTGCTGTTGCATGTACTTCTGTTCAGAAATGCATTACATAGTTTACTAAATACCCATTTTAATATTGAACATAATGATAAAGTTGGTTTGTTAATTACAACACTACAGGAAGATATTGATTATTTATCAGAGAGGTTGTTGGATGTCAAACGTTTTATCTACACTTGGTCACAGAAGAAACCTGTTACTGCCACCAGGGTTTAATCTACCATACAATTTGGGGCCGGTTACCGGCCCCATTCCCCTAAGGGGAATTCCCAATCTGAAAAAA
>JAULBR010113907.1:0-10055 GCA_032355825.1 Melanodrymia aurantiaca
ATATATATATATATATATATACATACATACATACATACATACATACATACATACATACATACATACATACATACATATATATATATTATATATTATATATTGTCCTTTCTTAATTTAGAAAGATGCTTTAAACATGTTTTACTTGTATAACAGTTATAGTTTTGTATATCATTTATTGTATTTATTTTTCTTATCACTTCAGACTTTGTAATGTACACATGTTGGTACTAATTAAGCATTCAAGATATTTATTTATAAATAAATTAATTGAAGTCAAAGAACCGATTGAGGCTATCAATTAAAGGAAAAACTCAGAAATAAAACATTTACAAACAAGAATATTTACTGTTTTTTGTACAAAAATAACCACACCCTATTACTTGAGGTCAACTGACTTTGGATGAACCAACCTTTATTTTGAGAAGAACTGACTTCAGGTAAACTGTTTTGGAGCAAAATGTCTGGTACTCTATTAATAAGGCCACGCACCGATTCATAAACACCTTAAGTACAAGTAGTGTCGTGAAAATGCTAATACATGTATGTATGTAAAAATGATTAACTCTTTGTTTGATATTATAAAAGCAGTATGGTGTGTATTCCATATTAAACGAGCAAACGGTACAGTGAACTAATGAAGTTTGAAAATAATTCACCAATCTCAATAGGCAGATATTATTTTCCGAGATTCAAAAAGTTTATTCAATATATAATGAAGGAAAATGCTGACTTAATAACAGACGTATGAAACACAACTCTGTGTCATAGAAACGATGTTAACAAATGTGTGCAGCGGGTTATACGCAAATTGAAAACATCGCCAAAACCTGTAGCTTATTAGTTTGAACATTTCAAAGGTCACACACTATTGTCTAGAGATGCAGCGTGGAAAGTGATGCTTAACTTTATTTCAATTGTATGTAATTGTTGGTGACACAGAAACAATAATGTATTGTTTCCATTATTGTTTCATCTGTTGTAACTATAATGGTTGGTTAATTAGGTAATAAGACTATTTAGACCAGTCACCAAATTACTTCTTAAACCTATTTTGATCATCAAATAAACTACAGGTATATAATTAGTTTTAGGTTCTTATCTGAGAATAAAATTAATTTTCCCTTTTCTTGAATCAAATATTAAGCAGACAAAAATCCTTGTTTTAATGTTTCAACATGTTTTCAAAAATGTGATAATTATAAGATACAGAAAACAATTTTACAAATCATACATACATTTAATGCACTAATATTTCACCAAAACAAATCATTGTATTTACTGTTCATTTCATTATTTAAGAACAAACCACCCGGTGCGACAAATTATTTAAAAAACACCAAATTAGGTCTACTCTTCTAAAAATATATATTAAATTCTCATATTTAAGGTTGACATTTTCTGTAAAACTGATACATGGCAAAATCCTGGCTACGGGTCAGTTAATAACGCTATAAATATCCAAAATGAACAGCGTTTTAGTATGTACAATGTGATTCTATTATAACATGATGGGTACTAATCGGGTGCTCTCTGGACGTGTAGTCTATAGGGGCTGTGGAGCATGTTAAAGAGTGGGAGGCACCAAGTGAAAGTGGGAGGGCCCAACGTGTGGAATATTTTGGTGAATAGTGAGATGGCCATTTCCCCAGTGGATCGATCCCCTGCTCCACGACCTCTGCTCCACGACCTCTGCTCAACGACCTCTGCTCAATGACCTCTGCTCCGTACCAGGGAACATGTTGTCAATTTTGTCATCTTATCGAAACGTGGGCAGATTGATCTTTTTCTAGTGTTCTAAACTTGAGTGATTCATTAGTCTCAAATAGCCTTATAACATTAGAAAAAGCCTTAAGTCCATCACTTGTCTAAACAGCACATTGTGTCATTCCTTCATGGTTTGGGATTAAGTGGATATATAATATTTATATATATATATATATTATAAATAATATATAATATATACATATTATATAAAATTACAATAGTGTTAGTGTAGCAAAACACTTATCCTATCTACAGCATGCATGTATTATATATAGTGAGTGTCATGTTTTGCTGACACAGCTACATCATCAGCAACATCATCATCATCATCATCATCACCATGGTAACATTGATCAACAATTGCACACATCACACTTGCTGCCAATAACAACTCATTTACAAACAGTAGTCACATATACATGTACAGTGTCATCAGACAATAACTTACCAGCAACAATATATACTACAGCATAAAAATAGTAAAATTTACACACAAAACATGGCCAGTTGTCATCCTCGTATCAACATCACATAGTTAAAACCATTATTTAATGGAACATGAAAAAGCACTTTTGTTTTATATAAAATAATGACAGAACGTTTCAATGTCCTGAAGTGTATATAACAATATAAAGTTGCATTATGTGTGAGACAGAGAAAGAAGTGTTCAAACAATGCCTGCTACAAGTGATTGTAGACAATACAAGTACACAAAATGATGTATGTATTAAAATTCCTCTACATATACATCATTCTCTTTCTAACAGGACTATATGATCTGATTATCTCTTTATAACATTGTTGAAAGAAATGAGCAGAGTTCATTCAACAGCGTTGGAAAAAAGAAAGCCTTTTAATGGTAGGCCAGTGGGCTACCATAGATAGACATTCTGATAGCCCAGCATCACATTCAGGTTACCTGGTATCCCTTAAAGTGAACAAAAAAGATTATCACATATCCCCACTTTTACAAAGTTAGTAAAAATATACAAGTGGCTAACAAAGTATCAGAAATACTTGTTATACAAAGCTTTATAGATATATTTATAATGCCAAACTGGTAGCCCAGGAACCACATCTGGTAGCCCCGGCTGCCGGGCATGGGATTTATCCAACCCTGATTTAATCAAACTAATAGCAACCAGGAGATCACAAGAGCAGCCAGTCTTCATCCTATCGAACACACAATTTGATGTGTACATTAATTGTGCATAAAGCAACTGCCGAACAATCCAAACACATTGAATTCTCAAAAAAAGTATTGTTTAAAAATAACTTGCTTCCCTCTCTCCACCAAGCTCAAATGTTGCACCTGCTGTTGATTATTATGTTCAGTTTTTTGTGTGTGAAAACACATTATTTTCTCAAACGGTGTTGTAAGCAGTGAAACAATGAAGTGAAAACAGGCGCTGCTGGTAAACTGCATCACCTTGCTGTTCTATTTATACAAACGCAAACACAGCTACAAGTCTGTTAACAGATTGAGGGCACGAATTTGAAGATGTTATATAATTATATATATTAGAAATGTCATCTTATGTTTGCTGAATATAATTCTCATCATAATTTGTTTTACAAAATGACATTATTTTAAATAATTTAGTACTACAACTGTACAAACTAGACATACAAAATAAACCTACAATTTCCACAATCAAAATTTAAGACAAGTGGTACTTGATTTTTATCAAAAATGTTTTATACAAAATATAGAACAATAAATAAAGCCAAAGCTAGAACAATAGATGTTGATCGTCCCTGCCCAAATCATTTTAAAAACGTCTTTTATTCAAGTTTCTGCTGTACAACGTCTAATAGATGATCAACACATATTGTTTGTCCATGGCTTAACACTGGAAATAAAAACATAGAAATGGTACTCACTTATCTAAATTGATATGTTAAATGTTGCTTCATATGTATTATAGCATTGTTAAGAACATGCTCCATCTTGGTGCGAGCTCTAACAATTCAGAGTTCATTCTGTAAACTTAACATTAGGATACCTTGAATGTACAAGAATATATAATTAAGGCATTATGAAAATAGTCAAACGGTGTATCACAGAGATTGCAGCAACATGTCAAAACAATAGAATTAAATGAGAGCACTTCGAGTAAACAATTACATCTATAGCAAACTACTGTTGCCAACTCTTTTGATTCGGAGGTTCATTAATTTACTGTATCTTCAACATCATTAAATATATTATTCATTCTCTATGTGAGAAAGTTGTCAATTTTACAATAAATAATATTCATTGAAGATCAATAACAATTTGCCACTTTCCTTCAAAATGTTCGTGAAAACCAGATCAACAAGAACTATTTTCTAATCTTCACAAAATCCATTTGCAAGAGTAAATATTGTATGGTGAAATTATTGCACACGTTTGAAGATAATCAAAGCATGAGTTTTCTTGTAGGCCTACAGGTAATTTGCTCATCTCGTACCGGTATCTCGACTAGCATGTCATTTTGAAGGCACAGTGATTAACAAAAGAGGAAAACTCAGACCAGACTTTGAAAATGTGGCACGCATGTGAAATCAAGCTTTCACCATTAACATCTTATTCTGCAAGCCTAACATGCAGTCTCCTAGACTGACCAGACCAAAACCTACCTTCTATGACTTCATATTTCATTGTACATGTATAATAGACAGAGTACAACATATTTCTAAAGAGCTTATCAAAAAATCACATATGTCAAACAATATGCATGTGAGTACAAAAATAGCTTTTCTCTTATTTTATGCAATTTTTGTTTGTTTTCTTAATAAAATTTAAAATAAAATCTACATGTTGGGAACAACCTTGTCATGCTTAAGTGTTTAATTGTACAGAAAAGACTTGATAAGCATTCAACTAAACTCCAAATGTCTACTAAATAATGGGAATATGAAACAAGTTTCTGTTAAGAGGAAAACAAAACATTTCTAAACTTTCATGTTTGGTGAAAACAGTTTTATCAGTTATAATATAGATAACAACTACTACAGTTTTATCAGTTATAATATCATAGATAACAGCTACTACAGTTTTATCCATTATGACATAGATAACAGCGTACTACAGCTTTATCCATTATGACATAGATAACAGCTTACCACAGTTTTATCCATTATGACATCATAGATAACAGCTTACTACAGTTTTATCCGTTATGACATCATAGATAACAACTTGCTAGAATTATATCCGTAACAATATAGATAACAGCTAGCTAGACTTTTATCTTGAAAACATCAGAAAAAAAAATATCTATCTGTGACGACATGAGAGTTAGAATGTTATCCTTGATGATAGGGAAAAATAACTAGCTACGTTTTATCCTTGATAGCATTAAAGGTTTAACATTGATGACTGAGAGTAGGAAATAAACAACTATAGTATGTTATTTATTAGGGATTTTTTTATAAATCTTGCGTTAAATTTTGGGGTGGGGTTTTCCATGGCAATCACAAACTTAATTTAAAAGTAGTGATTTTAAGATTTTCATGCATATTCTATCTTTGTATCATTATATGATTGACATACATGTTTAACATCTTCCTAATATGCAGAGAAAATAAGTGTTTTGATGATTTGTGTCAAATGCAATATTTGACATTTTTTATGAAATGCTAATGGTGTCCAAATGGTCACTAAAAAGTTGCAAATAATTACATAATTTGATTTTTCGCTGTTATTATTTTATTTATTAATATATTATTAATTAAATTCATAGAAAAAAACAGCATGTTTTCTGTTCTACCTCCCCCCCCCCTCCCCCGTGTTCAACAAAACTAAACCTATTTAACAAAGTGCATTCCCTCAAAAATAAACAGACTATAGTTAGGGTTTTATCCTTAAGTCGAGCGCACACATTGAGGAAGTTGGTGAGCAAAGTTACACAATTATCACTCGGCTCATGACAGAAGTGTACTACACATTGCTGAGATAAACCCCTGCTAGTCGCTGGAACTATTCAAGACAATGTTTCCTTCATAATCTGATGCTACATGCATTGTACTGGGAGCAACCTATTGGCTGGTTGTTAAATTCGCTTGAGTAATTAACTTCCTTGCATTTAACGCACATGCTTTTTGCTCGAGAGGTTAAATATATGAAACATGATAAGATAGTTTACCTATCGCCTCTAGAGGTGTATTGGTTACTACAATTTGACACAAGCGAGCGAGCAAAGTGAAATGTGTGTCACTTGCAGCTCATTAACTTCCTCACCGTGTGCGCTCGCTCGACTGTAGTGACAGAAAACATACCAGCTGGCTACAGACTTATCGTTGGTAACAAAAATAACATGGCTATCTACATATTGGCACAACTCAGTTTATTGCACCAATAATAGAAAGGAGGCGGGGGATGGGGGTGACAACTCTGTTGCCTATACATGACATAATGTTATTATAAAATGTCTTAAAGCCTAGAAGTCCAAAAACAAGAATTTAAAAGCACCATTGTATCTAGAGCCAACAACAACAACAATAATAATTTAGAACATATCAAATTGTTAAACATTTGTTTTACAGACTTACAAAGTTTAGCAAATGTATTATTTCTCTTAGGCCTACCAACCAAAGAAGAATGCAAATCAATTTAAATGATAAATTAAAAGGGTTCTATTTCAACAAGACAAGAAATAAGTTATTATATAACACTAATCTGGTGTTTCTATACAATACTGGTACCGTATCTATTTTTGCTTTTAAGTCATTTACTCTTATTTAGCACTGTTACATGTATTGTTAATCACAATTAAGCAATGAGTGCCACTGTGGGTTGAAATTCAAATTTTTGGCAAATAATCTATGACCAGACATAAAAACTTATTTAAAATATTCCAATTTTCTCTTGGATATTTCATTAATTTTAGAGAAAAAAAGTGAGAATTTAAACTGAACATGGTCGGATTTTATAAATGTCAATATAACTTGCACAAACTATACAAACTATACCTTTCAATGATTGATCCCCAACACATCTTGTCTTCCCATAACGATAGCCTGCATACTTTATTACTATTAGAACCGAAAGCACTACTTTTGACAACAGAACACATGTGAAGACAAATAAAGGCTGATCTATATTTCGTATGAAGTCATGTCATCTGTTTTGTACATCGTGTATTTGTTTATGTAAGATATAAGGCAATCTTTTGGTTCAGGAGGTAAAACCTGACTAACGTGTGCAGCAGATTGTTTTCGTTCACTCAATTAGCAGTTGAGTATAACTTTGACACATGATTGACTAATACTGTTAATCTTAATGTGCCACGACAATGAGCAGGCACAAGCCTTTTTCTTTTCAATGCCCCATTTTTAAATACACAATTATGACATTCTTTTTGTGTTGACTTCAGTAACAAATTGTGTGACTACAAGGTAAATTAATGTTTGTCTCAAAGAGGTGTATTGCTCGCTAAACTGAGACAAACTACAAAATGATGCATTCTAATTCACAATGGATCGAACAGGGCACCATCAGAAAATAGACCATGTCAATTAGATCATAACAATTATCTTGACTGTTAATACATGTATAAAGCTACCTTTTTCCACATTGATTGTTTACACATACCGGTACATGTAAGTCCTTCCATGCTATTGGGGAACGTAATGGGACTTGGATTTTCATTTCATTATAATTACCTAAAATAAAATTTTCTTTCCTTAATGTATAAATTTAACAACCAAATGCCCAAAACATTTTTTGAGACAATCGAAGCAATACACAGAGAACTAACAGTATGAGTTGAAACAATGTTTTTTCAAATCGATAACACAATGGACTACTGGATTAGGAATACACAGCACTTGTAGTATGCATTCCTAACATGTTGCCACATCCACAGCACAATGGGACTGTAAGTAATCTTTAATAACTACACTCCAAAGTGTTCTGAAATGCTTGCAACTGTTTTATCAATATCTAAAGTTATCTGCTAAAAACTCTGTTTTGCCCTAATGCGAAATAGTTCTCGACTAAAACTATTTTCTAGTAACGAGAACTAAAGAACAATAACGAGATAGTTCCACACTAATACTATTCTCTAGTAATAAGAACTAAAGAACAATAACAAGATAGTTCCACACTAAAACTATTCTCTAGCGATGAGAACAAAAGAACAATAACAAGATAGTTCCATACTAAAACTATTCTCTAGCAATGAGAACAAAAGAACAATAATGAGATAGTTCCATACTAAAACTATTCTCTAGTAATAAGAACTAAAGAACAATAATGAAAATATTCGTCACTTGAACCAGCATTCAAGAGGAATAACTCCAATTCCTTCTTAACAAGCGTCAGACTGTGAATCGCAAGCAAAACAATCACGTGATATATCACAATACCAGAAGAAACAAACTCCAGGTTCTTAAAAACATCAGTACAACTGCAACATTAGTAAAATACAATGGCAACACAATTAAATAACAAAAACTCACTAGATACCATTCAAGTTTGACACATTATATATGATATTGATATTTACAGGCCAGTAAAGTCCCAAGAAGATGCACCTGATGGAAGCAAAGGCACCAAGTCACACGGCTGCTAAACCTTTTCCAGATTTCTTCCCAAGCATTAACACCGTTTGCAGAGAAATAGCATTTCGAGCTGTGCAAACATGCAGTTTACTTTGTAGTGGCCATCAAGATCCCAGTTTGGACCAAGGTGCAGGGTCATCAATGACCAGACGTAGTTGAGAACGGTAGGCAGCTTTATGCGGGGACGCTCGTCGTCGTCCCGGTGGCCAGCCCTAGGTTGTCCATGCCTCAATTCGAGATCGCTTTAGTAAGGGTCCATCATAGTCGGTGTTGTGTACATGAACCGGTGAAGAGTTAGTACTGTGTGATAGGTGGCCAGGTGACAGGTGGCCTGTTCCGGTCGATGGCGGTCGCAGCTGATGATGCTGCTGCTGCTGCTGCTGCTGCTGCTGCTGCTGCTGCTGCTGCTGTTGGTGACTAGAGGGATTGTTGTCACGTGGTGGAGAAATGGGCTCGCTTTTAATGTTCATCGATGTCATTGTGTTGATAGCAAGGGGAGACAAGTGTTGATTGTTGATGGAGTGGGGCACAGTTCTGAAAGAATGAGAAATCAAACATCAATGTACATGAATAGATCATTTGTTTCCAACAAAGGTTTCACGAATTTAGATGCAAATATACAAGAATTATATGCATTTGAGATCGCTAAGCATTTACAACTGTAAATTTTACCTGATTTTCAGTATGTAGTTTGTAGCTTACGTTTATCAAACAATTTAAGTCATGGAAAAAAACTTTGATATTGACTTGATTTACGGTATTTTAAATTTGCGTATGTGATCCAAATTCTAAAAGTTAGATAATATTCTATTACCACTAATCCATATTAAGTGTGGAAATTCAAGCCAACCAGTTGACCTGAACCCGGAAACATATACTGTGAGACCGTCATCAATCAATACATTCATTAACAATACTCGAGTCAATATTCACATATTATTATTGAGATTTTTACAATGTTTATAATGGAGTAGCAAATTGGGGTAATGTACTACATAATATAGTAGAAAACACTACTAAAAATCAAATATATCAAAATAATGAATTTTCTTGTATTTTGTGCACTTAGAATTTTAGCATGGGTCACAGATGGCACTGAAAGCATGATGCTTCTGCAATATAATATAGCATCATATGTATCACAATACACATTAGTGTCAAGTCTAAAACTACATCATTTTCCATGCCAGCATTATCCCCATCATTTCAAACTGGTAGAGGACCCTACATGTATGCTTTGTAATGAGAATAGAATACATGTACATCATGTTCACGTGTCCACAATTTCCTCAAGCCTGAAACATCTTTGGAAACATGCCACATGAATGGACAGTTATAGACATGATCATCAAAGATAGGGCAGAGAAGATAGTGCATGTGTCAAAGCTACAGAGGTGTGTTCACGATGATTGCGTAAACTTTGAATGGTAACCATGGTGTTCTATCATATCACATTCATTTAGTATTAGTTGCAAACACCAATCTAGTGAGTATTTGCACTATGTTTGTTCTCTGAACACACCACAGAAGCATCGTTTTACACTGGTCAGTGAGCTCTTGTAAGGTGTAATAATAGGGAAGACTAGTGATTGAGAAGTACAGATGTTGGCTGTACATGTGTGTGTGTGTTGAAGTTGACGATGTGTGGATGACGGATATTGGCTGTACATGTGTGTGTGTGTGTGTGTGTGTGTGTGTGTGTGTGTGTGTGTGTGTGTGTGTGTGTGTGTGTGTGTGTGTGT
>JAULBR010113918.1:0-10053 GCA_032355825.1 Melanodrymia aurantiaca
AGAGAGAGAGAGAGAGAGAGAGAGAGAGAGAGAGAGAGAGAGAGAGAGAGAGATAGGGTGGGGGAGAGGTGGTGGTGGGGTATATAGTGCTACTAAATTATTGTGTAATGACATTCTATCATGTCTTCCAGTTTTGGGTCAACCTTCATTATTTATGTCCAAGCTTAGCTAGTCTTCCCGTAGCCCTTCTCGCGATGATCTAACATTTACTCCAGGTCAATCAATAGATGTCAAGAGAGGGGATTTATTACGCTCACCTGAGGCCAGTGTTCGGGCGGCAAGACCTGGCACACCACTAGCGAGATATTGAATAGAGTGGCAATACACGTACACGTAACCAGTACAGAGTGTGTATGACGAGTTCCTAATGACTTCAGCTAAGTGGGAATTTCCCTTTACCACAGCCGGTAGATCTCTGGACTCTCATGTAGAGTATCCTTGTTCAAAACCTCTTCAGTGGAGATTGGTTAACCAGGTACAACGACTGGTCCATCAAAGGCCGTGGTGTGTACTATCCTGTCTGTCGGAAAGTGCACATAAAAGATCTCTTGCTGTTATTCGAAGACTGGTATCCTATGTGGCGACAGCGGGTTTCCTAGCAGCTTTGTGACGTAGCTTCACTTGTTATTAGCAATGTAATGAAGAATTATTCATTTTTAATGACTTGTAAAAAGTGGATGGTTTATTGGTATAGAGATTTGTTTTAAACAAGAACTTTAATAATTATGCACTACACTTGATTTTACGCTGCAGGGTTGTGATTAACGCGCTATGTATTGTAAGATCATAATATAAAGCAAAACGCACAATAAAGATTCGCTTTGTGGTGGAATATTTATACCAAATAAGAAAGTTCAGGGTCATAGTTGGAGGTCCAAATAACAAAGTTCAGGATCATAGTTGGAGGTCCAAATAACTAAGTTCAGGATCATAGTTCGAAGTGCATTTAATGCTGCCTGCTCTGCAATTGGTATTAAACATATTTATTAAACTTTAATTTCATCTAGTCCGACCCTAGCAAGTAGTGTCTTGCTCGAGTACCTACTAATTACAGGGTACCAAACTAGTCGGTGTGTTTGTGCCAAACATGGGGTTATCTCTGAACTGTGGTATTTGCATGAGGTCCCATTTCCCTGGTATACCATAATTATTATGTGTGAGGTGTCGTAAAGGTTATATTTACCAGTTCGGTTGAACAGTTGCTTATAGCAGTTTTAACCACAAATGTTAACATTGTCGGTGTAGGGTGTATTTAGTGTAATGCACCCTGCTCAAGCGGTAGTTTATAAAAGAAAAGATTAATTGACGTTATGAATAAGATCGCTGTACAAATTGCGACGTAATATTTGTCTAGAGGTTTACTTTACATAGCAGGTATTGTGTAATGTTGACTTGATCCGTCAGGTTTGCACCATGCGTCTAACTTCGTGTTGCATAAATGTGACGCCTTAGCCGACATACCGTATCAATTGCCATGTTAGA
Organism: Melanodrymia aurantiaca; assembly: GCA_032355825.1. NCBI lineage: Eukaryota > Metazoa > Mollusca > Gastropoda > Neomphalida > Peltospiridae > Melanodrymia > Melanodrymia aurantiaca. The sequence continues at coordinate 1,483 of JAULBR010113918.1, forward strand.
TGGATGTCTTTTGTTCTTTGCCCAACTCTTGCAAGCTATATATTATAGTTGGCGAGAACATTTGTTACACAACTTCCTGTTTGTTTCTATGTTGTGTGTTTCTATGCTGTGTGTTGCAAGGGATAGCGCCTACAAGTCGACTGATGCAATGCTATGCTGTGTGTTGCAATGAATAGCGCCTACGACCATGTGCATACAAGTCAACTGATGCAATGCTTTTACGATATTGATCACGAGATAGAAATGATGACAAATTGTTTACGACTTAATTACATCTATTGCGAATTAGATGTCTTGTATGTTATCGTTGTTACTTGTCGACAAATTTATTTTCCGTTTACCATAATATTATTGTCTTCAGGATAGAATATAGCTGTAACGGTATTCAAAAGTATACTTTTGTGTACTAAACTACAGACCTAACGATCATTTAAATTTAAAATTATTTAAATCGTATTAATTTGTTGGTGGTTCTTATTCAACACTGCATAACTGGAATAGACTGCACCGATTTGATTCGTTTCTTCCTTGAGGTTGAGGGATAGAGGCTAATGCGCACTTTTGATGTGTGAAAATGTGTTATCTTGATCAAACATTAATTGGTGTTACATTGACATGGTAACAGTTGTCTGATGTTATCAACAGGTCTAGTCATGTCAATACATTTGTTTCAGAATGCTCGCTTTCACTTGAAACGCCCTCAATCACGCAGTTGGGCACCACACGTTTCCGCTCTGTTGCCTCTGCGGACAATAGCCGTTTTCTTTTAAGTGTTAGAACTATTTAGCTGCGTACGACGTAGACCGAGACCGTTTACGTAACCATGACATTTTGAAATTTCTGTTGATGTTTATATAATCATAATTATAATAATTATATGCCATCGTGTAGGTAAACAAGGACAAGTAAACAAGTGTTTTCTCTTCTGTTTCTATGCAAATCAATTTGTCATCACACGATCGATCTTTTCGCGCCAAAATGATGAGCGATTCTCTTTAAGGTTCACCCCTAACACCGCCACTGGGCATCGGCCCACTGTAGAAACGGTTTATTAGTGTACAATTATTGTAAACAGCCGTATAATCTATAGCCCCGCGAAGTTTACACTTCCTCTGTGCGATGAGCCCTGGAGGATAAGCATTGATCCGACAGATATTAAGTCTTGTGTTATCACTTCGTATTAGTATTATAGTATGTATTTAAGTAAAAGGAATGTTATTGCATCAGTGCCTGGTCCACGTTTCGGGTCCACTGTGGACAAATCAATAATTAAAAACTGTGTATGATTCCTTCTTGAAAAACTGCTTTCTTGATGATTACATGCAAAATATATTTAAAACATAAAACAAAACACTTACAGTATATACTGTATCACAGTATGACACTAAATTAACAACTTATTCCTGCATAATGCTTGAAATTGCATTTACATATTATACTAAGAATCTAATCCATTTATATAATTAATAAGGAGCTCATGATCAGCCTCTGAAATTTCTATTCGAGAACTGACGGTAATATTACATTCTATATAACGTATTATTATTATGTCCATGGATCTCCCTTTACTCTATATATATTCGTTCAGCTAATGTTCCAAAAATTAGAGTATTTTCGGGAAAATTTTTAAAAAAGAAAATAATTTATTGTATCACTAAATATAGCTAAGCTATTAAACGACTAGACATTGGCTAAATTCATGTAATTTTCATTTATTTTATTGCAGCAGAACGATTTATAGAAAATATCCAAATCTATTCTCAAAATCTATTTCGTTTGAAGAATGGAATCAACACAACAAAACGGGTATCATGTTGAAAATCGTATATCAAGGCCGATTCCAAAGAATATCGTGTTCGTAACAGGTATGTCCCCTTCTGTATGACTCAAAGTTGTATCACGGACTAAACGTCGCCAATTTGTTCATCGGATAATACAGATAGCGCCGAATAGGCCTACTTGGACAAACATGGATGACTGACCGGAGTATTATACATGTGTTATTCAAAAGTTACTTCAAACTTACTTTTATAATGATCTGTATATTAATATTAATACATAATTATGTGTTCTGTTATTCATTAATTCCATGTATAATATAATATTATATTATATTATATATATAGATCTGACATCACAATGATTAAAGCCAGTCACGGTTTGAAACATGTGGCTAGGTGAATCCAGCTACGGAGGGTTTTCTATTTTGCCGCGCTAATGTTCAAAACTACAATGCGCCGGAAAGGTAAAAAGTGAAAACAATATGGAAGTGTGGTACACTGGTTCAACTGCAGATCTAGAAGGATTGGTTTGTATTAGCTGCATTTAATCCAACAGGTGGCGTCCACATCACAAACATTGACAGTGTTAGTCTTCAGACATACGTTATTTGGCTCCACATCGTAACGTCACCCAGGCATGACTGCGATAATAATAATAACACCAAATATGGAATTATAAGTAACGCGGCGTTTGTCTGTGTCGGTGACTAGCATATATGGGTATATTTGGGGAACACATTAATGTGACATAATGAGACATAGCTAGCTAATCTATCAGTATATTTATCAGTATATTTTAGAATTTAATCTACATAATAATAGTCTACTGTTTCGAATAAATACAGCTACCGGCATCTGTGATAATATCCTCTGGATGTTTCAAATAAAACATGTAATGAGCTGTTATAGACCAAAATACTTACATTATGATGCTCCAGAAACTCAGAATAGTGGTGATAATAATACAGCAATGCAAAACATCTAAAACATGGTGGTGGCTTCGAGTTGAAATGTAAGGCTTAAAAAAAATTGTTTTATTTAACGACGCCACTAGAAACACATCGATTATAAATCAGCGGTTATTGGACGTCAGACGCATGGTTATATTGACACATGGTAAGAGTTGAAATGTGAAAACCTATGAATATCTGGGTAGGCAATACATCGTGAAATAAGTACCATGGATGTGCCTTGTAACGGTGTAGACAACTGTCGGACGAACACTAAAACGAGACTTGGCAAACATACCGTGCCGAACATCTTCCCCTTTATGAGCTAGTGATTGATTTTCAACCTAAACTTACTTGTTTAATGGCGTGTTGGTGCAACCCGCTATCCAATATGAGATGTCTGTGTCGTCTCGTAAAAAATAATCCAATAAAGTCTGGAATAGCGCGACGTGCCGGACAAGGACGTTCCACTACAAACTACGAACCGGACAGCGACAAACTGCCTTTCTAAGTGGGACAAAAGGCGCAGGTCAAGCCGTATTCTACGTCACGCTGGAATGCCAGCAAGTTAAGCCGCAGTCACAGGAGGAGCAGGCGACATTGTAGTGTGCCTGGGACCCGCGAGAGGCGGTCAAATCGCGTCGTCTGCTAATGGTGTCGCTTTTTCTTAAATTACAAAACCCCCGCGTGTATCGCGTGACTGCATACAATCCAACCACACTTGGTGACATTTACTGACATTAACAAATGTTTGTAGCACAAGCAGTTTAGTGTTCGATGGATGTTAGTACGCATGTGGGCCCGGTATTAATAACACTTCAGTGAGACCAAAGTCATTATAAGTTACCAAGAAAGTTCAAAGTTGAACTGCCTTTGGGGCAAACCTAGTACGACGACTCCGGGAGTTTAGTAAGAACAAGTCACTTAATGCACATCAATATATCTTTAATAAACATCCCGAATAATAGAAATGCAACACATCGATGATCGTCATAGTGTTTCCCTTCACCTGGTTATTAGTATCCAACGAGTAACACGCTATACCTATATTTAAAAATGGCGTCGTTGTTAAGAATTACCATAATGTACGGTTCCTAAATTCAATGCACGTGGACAATATAAGGCACCGAGGATGGATGCAAGTTCTTGTTTGTTTGCGACATACATAACAAAATAACTATTAAATGTTGTTAGAATAAGATGTGTTTATTCAACAGCAACTACAGTGTTAGTGTATACACACCAAATCCAAATCATATTATAGCGGAGGGCAAGCAAGCTAATCAAGACAACCGATTGACATCTAATAACCGCTTATTATTTATCAATGTGTTCCAGTGGTCTTCGTTAAACAAAACGTTTTATTAGCCGAGTATATAAGTATTATTAGGAACTGACGTGAAATCAACCATTAAAAAAATAGATGAATTAATGATTGGCTATTGGATGTCAAACAAAAACTGATTTCAACACAAACTTATAAAAAATAGATGAATTAATCATATCGGCTACTGGATGTCAAACAAAAACTGATTTCAACACAAAATTTTAAAAAAAATAGATAAATTAATCATCAGCTATTGGATGTCAAACAAACACTGATTTCAACACAAAATTATTTTTCAAATAGATAAATTAATCATCGGCTATTGGATGTCAAACAAAAACTGATTTCAACACAAAATTATAAAAAAAATAGATGAATTAATCACATCGGTTATTGGAAGTCAAATAAACATTTATTTCAACACAAACTTATAAAAAATAGATGAATTAATAACATCGGCTATTGAATGTCAAACAAACACTGATTTCAACACAAAATGACCGAAGAAGCCAGCAAGACATACCGATAGGATTTTGTCATAATCATTATCTAGTGTTGGATCATTAACTTTTGTGAGTTTGATCCAACTGGTTGTACGGTATTGGACTTTGGAGGTTGATTCCTACATAACAGCATAACAATACAATCACCGGATCTGTCAACTGCCCACACAAAACAGGTTAACTTCTACGTCTAAATAGCATGACTAGACCATCAAAGCGATGCAGCATAGATCTTGACGTACTACATATAGTTCCCCATCGCTGGTGAGCCATATCCACTATACCAGAGGTGCCCGACATCATTTAAGACATCGAACATGTTACCGGAGTCTGATAACCTCTCTAAGAAGAAATGTTCCGCACTCTCTGGTAAAAAAAACTGATGCTAACGGCGTTCAGACGAGATATACAGAGTTCTAAGGGCGTTAACCTCACGTTTCACGTGTCCTATCTTTAAATTCGTTACTGTCTCATCAAGTGTCCGTGTGTTAATTAAATACACGGTTATGCTATTTTATTATGTTCTGTGGTTACTAGAATATAGAAAATAGCCAGTGTCATCATTGCTTTAGCTTTGATTGTGGGTACGCGCCACAAAGACTTTGTTAGAGTGATTGTATCTTCGACTTTGCCATGTACCGAGATACCTCTTCGAATTTGCTATGAGTTTATACTTTTACGTTTTCATGGTTTTTGTTCGATTATTATTTTGTGGACAATAAATAATGTGTAAATACATTTTCTCGCTTCACCGTTTAGCGTCAGTTAACAAGGAATCTTCAGTGATATATTATTTTGGCGCCCTATTTCACGACATGCCTCAGCTTGTTTCCTTCGTCTTGGTGATTCAGCTGCCATCTAGCTGAATCGACGAATACTCGACACCACAAATAGTACAGATCTGTATTAAACCTATGGAAGTCAGAACTATTTGAAAATTTCAATACAAGTTATAATACAACTTCTTCCATTAACAAAGATCTCCCTTTGAAAGTCAATCTTTCAAGAAACGCGTATCCTCTTCCGAATTATCGGCTTTATGTTTGTACAAAGCATATTGTATCTTATAAAAGTAGGAGATATATGTTTGATAGAAAACTCACCTGTTCATGATGAGGAAAAGTGAAGTTTATGTAAACTCTGAAATGGTGTAGAAATTAAAAACCACAGGCTTCTTTCCGTGGCTGAACAAGAATGACAGTCCAGTAAAATTATTGTTAGCAAGCTTTGTTTGCAGACCGGTATGCAATTAACAGTTTATTGTCGTCTGTTATCTTCTAGAAACATCTTATTGTCTTTGCCGGCCAACGTGCGGTCATAAAAACCATGCATGTGACCACACGTTTCTGTATAGAATTAAGTTCACTTACTTCCTAATGAATTTGTTTTCTCCAGGAATACGTGGATCGCTCAAAGCGTCCGTGGTGAATCATACGCTATTCTTTCCTTTCCTGAACACCTGGTTACATCACTACTGTAGCTCTGATTCGCGGGGGAATGCCATGTCGACTTCATCACAATGTCGACTTCATCACAATGTCGACTTCATCACAATGTCCATTTTACTCTGCCGTATGCACATAATGCTTTTGGCTGTTGGTTATTGATGAAAAATACTGGATTATTTCAATTTTACCCAATTGGTGTGTGTATGTGTGTGTGTGTGTGTGGGGGTGTGTGTGTGTGTGTGTGTGTGCGTACGTACGTGTATGTGTGCGTGTGTCTTTACTGTATGTGTACTACCAATGCTTGGACTATGTTGAATATTACATTTGATGAGTGTTGTGTATGTAAACTCGCTAATATGTTTCTGTTGACAGGAATATCGCTTGTGGAACTTTGATCCGTGTTTGACCGCCTTTAGGTGCGTATTAGGCGACCCTCCTTCTAGAATAGCTTTATAGTTGCCTACATCGATGTCAATCTGTTCAAAGCTGCTTAGAAAGGAATCCTTTTACAGGTCCACATGAAGGCATATTCACACAGATATGCAAACCTGTTAAATATGTTTTTGGAAGCTGGAGGGTGTAAGTACAGTAGTCCTGCAGCAGTGGACAATGTAATAATTATGGTCTTACGAGTATCACTGAGAAATATATGTACATGTGTATCTATAACACTCTATATTCAGTTTATCCAACACAATAAATATCACTGTATAACGGTATTATAATAAAAATACAATAGATTAGTAACATTAATAACACAATTAAATGTTGGTAACGATATAGATATAGCGATGCATAGTGCAAGTTAAGTGGTGTTGTGGCGTAAATCTCATGATTAAGGTTCTATAAGCTTCAAGAAACGGTTTGGACAAGATTTGGTGAATTCCAATTTATGATCCAGGTCACTGATACAGGACATCTGATGGGCTAGGAAGTATATGAAACTGATCAGAGCATGAAAAAGTAGAAGCTACAATGCATCATTTTAGACAGGAATTTGGGAATCCGACTCCAGAAATAATTCCCTAAATGAATATCAAGAATACCCAATTACATTTCCGCTAAAAAAATATTTTAAAAAGAAACTATTACCACAGATTGGAGTTCTATAAGAGTATTATTGCCTTCTAATACATAGACATAATAATCAACAGCATGATATTAAAATAATAGTCATCATCTATTAAAAATAGAATTCCAAGTCCAAATATACTAACGTTATTAAACAAGTTAGCATTTATTTATGTTAGATTCTGAATTAATTAATCACGTGGGACATTATAAACAAATCCCAGAAATCATGTTCCGCTCAAAATCGATGGTTCCACCGCTGTGGCCTAGAATGGTCTCTCTTGCCAGGTCGGTAAGAATCTGGAAACGGTACTATCTTGTTCTTGCCTCCAGTAAGGTATCGTTTTATCTCGGCATTGCCTAACGGACTGTGGCGGACTTGTACACCCACACTGCTTGGTGTTACTGAATCTGTGTTCTCCCACTCGTTAGATACATCAGGCGGGCAGTCTAGATCGAACCATGATACGCCGTCAAATTTTTGCCTCAACTGCGGCTTGTCATCAGTTATTGGTTTGGGCTGTGTGGTGTGTGTCGGTGGCTTGCTGTTCTTCACACACATACAGCGCTCACCAACCTGGTCAGTCGCCACCTGCAGACCACAGCGGCCACACATCTTGCCACCATTAGACTTCGTCCATTTTATGACTAAAACAAACAGAATTGACCATATTATTATCAAATCTTTATTCATGATTGTATATAAATTAATATCCAAAACATAATGTCACAAGGTTGTCTGAACGCTTCATTATCGTCAAAAAACAAAATTACACAGATTTGCAAATAAAATTAATACATGTATATAAAAAATTGCTTTTGTTGTATATGTGTGTACGGCTGATACTGTAACCTGGACATTTTGTTTTTTTGCAGAAAACACGTCTGTAAAAGTGTTCCGGGTTGCAGTAGTTATAAATTACTTTACTAGTAAGTTGAATCATATTTATATTTTATTGTTATAATGTTTTATTATTCACAAATTTATCAAATAGTTTGATAATAGAAAGTGACTATAAACTTGTCTATAAAATTAATGGAAATAATGGCCCAACAAACAGAAAACAGACAGGTGATTCAATATACATTGTGCATGTAATTATAACAGATATCTCTATAGAATGTTTGACTGTACTTATATTATTACAGTTCTTATGGAGAAAACTCTTATCATCTAGCCAACAAACTATCCATCTAGACCGTTGCCAGTCCGAGTCAGTTTTCTCAGACTATTATAGTATTATGGAAAGTAAGAAAGGTTCAGAGGTTTCCCCAAAGCCATAAGGTGTAGGGGGCCCCTACTCCTTACCTGTTTAAGTAAGTGCATTGATTTATTTTAAGGGAATTGTAAGTGCATTGATTTATTAAAATGGCTTTGTAAGGGCCTTAAATTCAGTTGTTTGTCCCTGTACACTGTATAATGAACAATCTATCAAATTTTAACTCATGAATTTTACAAAAAATTATAGTATTATTTCTGAATTTTGAAAA